>PVLC010002245.1:0-16198 GCA_004027655.1 Graphiurus murinus | reverse complement strand
AATCCCCAGTACTGCAAAAAAAAAACAAAAAACAAAAAAACAAAACCATGTTTATCAGGTCTTATGGATTCTAATATTGTTGACCACTAAGACTATAAATGGCAGATATTAGGTGTATTACCCTGTTTTTGGTCCCTGGTGGACCTCAGAAGAGTCAAAATCAGGGTTTGTCCCAAAGAAGGAAGCAGATGTCCATTTCATTCTGTGGTCCCAGAAGCTCTCTGGACTGTGCACTGAGGCATATGCCAAAGATAAATCCTTAAATCAGAAAGAGGATTTAAGGATTTGTAGTGGTGAGATGGAGAGTGGGAGACACAGGAGGAGATAGGGAGACTGGACCACAGCAAATAGTTGCCAGGGCAACACTACAAATTCTGTCCAGTGCATCTTTGGGGCCAGCACTACTTTCTCCAGGCAGGGCTGAGCCTGACAGACAGTCACCATCTGCTGTTAACATTTTGTGATTCATTCTTCATGAATGGAGTTCAAATGTGTGGCCCATTTTTATGTATACTTAGTGATAGGAAATCTACCACCTTTGATGGGGAGAAAATAATGAGGAGTTGAGTTTGTAGAACCAGGGCTGAAGTTCATCTGGCAAGAAGTCACGTAACCCCATTTCAAGTATGGTACACAAGGAGATTGTAAAGTTCTCAGTGGACTTTCTTGAGTGGCCCAGGAGAGTTCTAAAGACATCCCGCAAAGAGGAGAACACTCAGTGTTTGGGTGCACGAGTATTGCTGGGGGGGATTCACAACCCAAAGCCCAGAATCTTTCAGAGAAATTTCCATTTGGATATATAAGTTCTGATAAGTTGGAGGCAAAGATACCTTCATTGTTTTGAAGTCACATAGTGTGGAAAGAGTGTTTTATTGCATTTATTTTCCTTCCTCTGCCTAGTTTGATGCATGTGCTCTGAAGAGACAGGCAGCTGGCAGATGTCAGAGAGATGGCCCCGGGTTTGTGTCCATGGCTGAGTGAACTTGTGCCTTCTTCCATCTCCTGGCACCACAGCCCACACGGCCTCTACCAGTAGATATGAACTTCGCCCTGCCTCTTTCCTGCAAGGAATCCAGGGCTGCCTGCAGATATTTACATGTTTCCTCTTGTAATCTTCCACTAGTGACAGAAGCTTCTGAGGCAGCTTTCCAGGGCTAGGGGGCTGGCTCTATGGAAAAATCCATGAGCATGGTGTACCCCAGGAGCCTCTGAGCTGCAGGAAGCACAGGGCTTTTTCTCTCCAGGGCAGAAAAGCCAACGGTGCTGGTTTCCATGGTGTTTCTGTCAGCCATGGCCACCCCTCCCCCTCCTGCCCATCTGTGTGGCCTGTGAGAGCATATCTCTGGCCAGCTGGGTGTGCGAGATATATCTGGAAACAAATCTGCCACGTAATGCTTTTTTCTTCTTTTCTTCACAGTGCCTTGATGATAGTCTCCCTTTATATACTTAGCTTAAAATATCAAGACCAACATGCCACAAGTCTCCCCCCAAGGTGAGAGTTTGGATCTTCTGTTTCTTTGGGAGGAGAATTTCTGAAGGTCTCTTTCATTAACCATTTTGTTCTCCTCTAGCAACATCACAGGCTCTCAGGAGTCAGCCCTGCCACCCACAGCCTCCCCCTCAGGTAAACACTTTGCATTGCACTCCCTGGAACCCAGCCCGTGTCTCATGTCAACTGTCAGAAGAAACCAGCCTTTCTGGGTAACTTCTCTCTTCCCTCCCCTCTGGCCGGTTCCTCCCAGCACCTCATACATCCCTGGCAACCACACAGACCTCCTTGCAAGTACCTGAAATTACTTTCTGTGAGATCCTGCCATGTCAGGAGGTATACTGCTGCCCCATCTTGGGAATGAGAAGAGTCTTTTCAAGTCCTGTGGGAAGACAATCCAAAGAGGAGAAGGAAATCCATCAGAGGCGAGCGGCAGGCAAGTGATGTTCAAAGAAGCAGCTAGGGCTTTGAACTCAAGGATTTTCTCTTGTCAATATTTACTTGGATCATCTGCTAATGGTTCCAGATAATGGTTCTGCTCTTTGTTTGGGGTGGCAAAATCTTTAAAGACACAGATACACAAACTGGCAATCATCTCTAATAACGAGTTTCCTGTCTGGGGATGAAATTTTGGTCGATTCGAGTCCCTATAATTTTCACCCTTTCACTGAAAGGGTCTCATTTGTCTCTTGCCAACAAAGATGGTAATAGTAGCACAATGAAATAATTATGTGCATGTGGGCTGATTTTTTTTGGCTCATTTAGGACTTGAAAACTGGTGTGGTATCTGGGCTCTCTGCCCAAACAAGCTAGGGTAAAATATAAGAGACCTTGGAGACTCTCATTTAGAGGTCAGGGTAAGCTTATTTAAGTTAGGGAAAAATTACGTTGGCATTCCACTATCAGGAAACCTTCCTTTTCCTTTTACACAGACACACACACACAGAGTTGTTTTTCAAGTAACAGAGTATTCACATTAAAAAATATATAAAATTGATTAAGGGCTACGAGTGTTATTTATCTCTGTAAAACAAAATACAATTCTTCTAAATATATACTAATTTATTATTGTTTTTACATACTATCTCCTACATACATACTAACAAATATCTAAAATACTATTAATGATAATCTGAATAACATATTAGTATGGTTTAATCTATTGAGATGTTGTCAAGGCAGCAGCTCTAAAATAATAGTGGCTTCATGTGGCAAAAATTTATTTCTGACTCACTGTATACATCAAAGGCAGATTGAAAGAGGGCTCTGGGATATTGTGTCATGCAGGACCCAGAGGATGGAGATTCCATCTCAGTACACATTCCCACAATCTCTGTAGTAGTAGTGGGAGAATGAGTCATGTTGCACACTGGCTTTATCCAGTTTCCATCCAGGTAACACATGACACTTCTGCTCACACTTTATTGGGTGAAGCAAATCACATTGGCCATGTCTAACTTAAAAACAGATGAGGAAGTGAAAACCTAACACATACCAGGAAGAAAACAAACTGAAATGTTTATAAGCAGTCCTAATGGCTGACACACAGAATACAATAACTATGGTTGACCATATTTAGTTGTATACTTCAAAAGAGCAAGTAGAGAGGATGTCGATTGTCCCCAACACAAAGGAATGATAAATGTTTGAGGTAACAGATATATCAATTACCTTGATAAGATCATTACATATTGCGTACATATATAAAAAAAACCACACTGTACCCAAATATGCACAATTATTGTTTGTCAATGAAAAATAAATCCAACCAGAAACAAATAGATTCCCCAGTTGAGTCACTAGCAAAGTTAGTCAGAACCTGGACCCCTGGTTTCTCTGTCCTAGATTACTTCCTATCTACTTGCTGCCTCCATTTATTTGGATATGGGTGTGCAAGCACTTGAAATCAACTCTAGAAGATGCAGAAAGTATCCACTTTATGGTTCTAGAAAGCCTCTTTTGTGTCCTCCCCCAAGTTTGCCTATAGCCATCAAGATTTCCCCAGTGCAGGGTATTTCTAGGGAACGGAGGAAAGGCTCTCTCTGCTGCTGGTGTAGCCTTCCCTTCTGTCCCTGCAGAAGCCCTGGGTTCCCCAACACAAAAGAAGAGAAAGCCAAGCAACTACATTTTTCAACCAGATGTTTTGAAAGCATTAAAAACCAATTAAAAATTAAGAAATAAAAATAAAAAAGAAATTCGAGGAATTAAAAAAAAACTTTAGAAAAGCTCTCAGTGGGATTCAGAGCAATATCAACAGTTTACTAAGCTCCCAAACACATTCATGAACCTTCTCCCTGAGGAGTAAGATTATAATAAAATAAATGAAGGAAATCAGCATTTTTATGACATGCTGAGCTTAAGTCATTATTTTTCTTTTGGGTCTAAGTTGATTGTGCAAGTCTGTGCAGAGTGTCTTTCAGAAAAGTTATCTCTGCCCCCCCTCCTTCTACTCTTAACCCTCCCCCCACTTCATTAAAGGTTTGGGTAAGCTAATCAGGATATTGAAAAAAATTTAGAATATTGAGCTTCTACTCTAAGGAATCAACAAAATGTGATGGATTCTATTTTAATCTATGGAACCAATAAAGAATTAGTAAAAGAGTTAGATACTAAAAAGGAAAGAGCCTGTGGGGGGAAATCTATGGAATTCTATAGATTTAAAGCAAGAGAGCTGATGAAATTAAAAAAGAAAAAAACATATCGCAAAGCAGAAAGGCACCTGGAATTCATGCTCATTTGTTTTAGAGGCCAAAACTCTGAGAAGAACAAATGGCCAAAAGAAAATGGTCCCTTGTGTTAAAAGACTCAGCCTCTGATTGGAGGGGGCTTGTTGATATCTTGCTAAGAATCTGATTCAATCAGGGGAAGGGAAAGTACCTGAGATGCTGTTTTGGAACTTAGCCATCAACAGTTTTACAAGTAGTGCACTATCCACCTTCTACTGTGGCAGGATATACTTTGGTTGGACACCATCTTAAATCTCTCCTCTCCAGAAATTTCCAATTTGGTTTATTGAGAGGTCTCATCTGCCACTTGTGAATTATATCTCCAATTTTATAATGAAAACTGCTGGGAATGTATATTAAGCTTATAGCAAGGATTGCTAGAAGGCATTTATAAAACAAGAGCTACCCCAGTATTCCTCCTACTACAGGAGGATTTATGGCTTTCCAATAACCAGCCTTTCAGAGTTGAAGAGTCTTGCTTCAGAGAAGTGACAAATTAGAAGTGTTATGGAGGGGACTTAAAATTTATTTCCTGCTTGTGGAAAACCATTTTCATAATTCTAATCTGAAAGATTATCTGTTCTCAGCCTCACCTTTTAAAATCTGCTTGTTTATTTCAACACTTTATCTCATCAGATTCTCAATCCTATTTTTAGGGTTCTGTGTCTCCGGGAATCTAAAAACACAGTTCTGTGGAAAGGATGTAAATCTGTAGTTCTATTGACAGAATTTATAATGAACCCTTTCTCTGTAAATTAAACAGGAAAGTTGAACAAAAGATAGGGAAAGAAAACAGACATTAGAGAGAAGATCTGGTTTCCACTTCGCCTTATGCTTATCTTGTAAACTTACAGCCTTCCCTGGAAGCAATCTTAAGCAAAACTAATAGGAGACATGGATCTTGAAACTATTATCAGAATAGCTAGAATCCAAGAAATCTGGAGACCTTTTGGGCAGCATGTATATTTATGTGTAAAGGGAGATAAATATTCAGTTTTCTAGAAAGTTCTTGTATCCCAAGATTCATTTCTTCCTAAGGGAAAGCATCTCATTGTGCTGGATGCTCAGAAGCTTTCCCTGTCTGTAAGCTCTGCCTCACTCTCATTGGCTAAGAGGGTGAGGGGACCTGGTCTCCCACATCCATTCTCAGCATCCCTCTGCACACAATTGCTGGTAATTTTCCCTTTGAGCATGGAGGAGAAAACATTTTTCTAGAGGTTAAGCAACTGGCTTCCCTTCTTGTTTTCCTTCCTCTTTTCCTGGCTCTCTTCCTTCTACCCTTCATCAAATATTTATTGAGCACCCAGAGTGGGCCTGGCATCGCCGACCTGAGGAAACATTAGTGTGAATAAGGCCCTATCTTCAAGGAGCTCACAGCTAGGTGAATGGACAAGTGAACAACCTTTCCAACTAGTGCGAGAAGAACTGACCAGGACAGTGATGCTTAGGACTTGATTGTCCTCAAAGTATTGGTCCTGTTTTTTTTTTTGCAGTATTGAAGATTGAGCCCAAAGGCCTTCTACCTCCAAGCTACACCTTCAGTCTTGCTTTTTTTTTTTTAAATTATTATTTATTTTGAAACAGGGTCTTGCTAAGTTTCGGAGGGCCTCACTAAGTAAGCTGAGGCTGGCTGTGAACCCGGATCCTCCTGTCTCAGCCTCCCAAGCACTGGGATTACAAGCGTGTGCCACACCCAGCTGCCCTGTTGCTTTTACTTTCTATCCTGAAATTTGGTATAGAACTTGAACATAGGTCTAAATCTGCAAAAAATGTGACTGCTGAAACTTTACAAAATTCTACTGGATTTGTTTAGCAACCCACTAAATGATTTCTTTCACTATCTATTTTTAAAAGATGCATTTTTTTCCTCCAAAGCCTTCACAACAATCATGTGAATGGTTATCTCTTAAAATTGCTTTTAAAAAGGCGATGAGAGAGGCCTAACCACTCTCTGACTGGTACCCTGCAGCAGTGATCTGAGTTCTCTCTGGCTGACTGCAACTCATTCCTTACTTTAGGCCTTAAACTCGCATATTTTTCTGCATGGATCACATTTCACATATTTTCAGGATAGCAACATTGTGGACTCTGGAATCAGATGGTTTGGATTGAGCCCTAGTGCCTCAGTTAGTTTGTTTGTCCAGTGGGGATGACCATCCTCTTGGACTGTGGTGAAGAACTTAGAGCAATGTACAGTGAATAGGAGGTGTCAGTGAGTAGTAGGTTTAATTATTGTTATTATCCTTCAATCCAAAAATATATACATCTTGTCGAATTTTCTCCAACATTTCATATTCGTTATTAAACAGCCAGGAAGACATCCTCAGTTTGTTTTATAAGTTTTTCTTATCTTCAGAGACCCCAGCTTTATCTACATGAAGGCTAATACTTCATTATTTTGCTGTAGAGATAGTCTTGCTCTTATTTTTCTTCATGTTTACCCACTCTCTCCACTGTCCTTGAACCATAGCCTCTAATTGAACAGGATCCATTATTTAGCAGAGGAGCCCTGGAAGTGGGTGGGGTGGAAAACCATTATACTCTTGATGCTACTCCCTTTCTGGTGGCACCTGGATTCAACTCCAAAGTGTTTATTACATCAAACCATTCCAGCATCCTACTTTCCTCTGGGTTTCCAGAAATATAGTTCAGAAATCAGATTCCAACATAGATGCTATTTTTTTTCCTCCTTTCCATTTTCCAAATGTTATTTTTGTAATGATCTTTGTTTCCACTCAGAAAAGTAAATATGTTCCTCAGCAATTGCGTGTGAGACAGGTTGAGTGGGTCAGAGCAGTGGCCTTTAGGGCCTGTTCCACTCACTCAAGACATGGCATTGGGATAAAAAGGGATGAACAGAAAGGTAGGTGCTAGCTCAATGAAAGGGAGAGCTGGTACTTAGCACTACCCAGCAGAGGAATGGGCTGTCCCTGGAGTTAGACCCATCCCTGGAGGTTTGAATATTTTCATTTTTCACATTAGCATAAATAATCCAGAGATAGCAACACTAGGGTACATAGAAAAGAACCCAGATAATCTAAATCTAATGATTTTGATTAGCAACACTACTAATTAGAAACTAGATGAGAAAAAAAAAAAAAGAAGCTATGATTAGCTTGTCAAGAGTTACAGAGGAGAGTCAGAGAATGTTAATAGGGGTTCCTTGCTCTGGAGTGGTTTTTACTTCACAAAAATACATGAGTTGAGTAATAATACAGAGACTGTATGCTCTGTAGTATAGTGACAGATAGATCACTTATTGATGATCAACATGTGATTTAGTAATAAATGCTGTGGCATTATAAAGGAAGGAGCTGTGAGCTACAGGGCCTACTTGGGATGGTGTCTGGCTGCCACAATGGAATACCCCTGACTAGGTGACTTAAACAACAGGCATTTATTTTTTCTCTGTTCCGAGATCTTGGTGTCCACAGGTCTGTTTCTTCTGAGGCCTCTCTCCTTGGCTTTCAGGTGGTCACCTTCTTGTTGGATCTTCAAATGTCTTTCCTTTGTGTGTGTGTGTGTGTGTGTGTGCCCTGGTGTCTCTCTGTGTTTCCTAATCTGCTCTCATAAGGACACCAGTCAGATTGGATTAGGGATCACCCTAACTGCCTCCTTTTAACCTTTTAACTTAATCACCTCCTTAAAGGCACAATCTCCAAACACAGTCACATTCTGAAGGACAGGGGATTAGGCCTTCCAAATATAATTGGAGAATGGGCAATTTAGCTGGTAACAGAAGGTTTCTTGGAGGAGGAAGAGAATATATTAGATCTCTAAGAAATGGGATAGGGACTGCATGGCTGGAAAGATGGAAGAAAGGATGGGGAAATGTTCGACTCACAGAGACAAACCAGGGCCCTTGGGGTTTCTTCTCCTCCTGAACAAGCCCTTTAGGCTGACAGATGTTTTTCTTCTTTAGAAGTCAAAACCAAATCATTCCTGGCAAGAAATGCACTTATCAGCCCAGAATGGAGGAGCGATTGTAAGTTGACATTTAAGTGACACTTTTGGGGGGTTTGTGGGGCCAAGAAGAATCTCAAGCTGTAAAACCATAACTGGAATGAGAGGCAGAAACAAAGGCTGTATCTGCCCTCCATGCACACCTCAACTTCTGTGAACACCCATGGGGTTACGTTTTATAATTGATGCCAGCCTGGTCATTAATGAGGCATTAGAAATGGTCCCTTACCACCAGACAAGCTGTGGTTGATCTCCCTGTGTTTAAATAATTTATTTGAAGTTCCTGTCTTCCTCTTTTATTCTGACTATATTTTTTTAGTTCGTTTTCTGTTTTTCTGAAACAGATTGTATTTCTTGTTGTACTCCTCCATTTTCAGTTTCAATTTAGTAGGATTTCCATGGTCTAGAAATTCTTGGATGTTATGTGGGGTGTTCATTGGAGCCTCAATTTTTATTAGTTTTATTCGAATTTACTACAGCCAAAAAAACAGAGGACAAAATCTTTTCCCCTTCCTTCTCCTTTTTCCCACTTGAATGCAAATGGAATCCATTTATCTAGGAAACTCTTGTTTCACGTTCTATAATTTGGGGACTGTGCTGAAGCACAGTACTCTTCCCCTGTACAAGTTTACTTTCTTTTCTCTTCTTCTTCTCAATTCAGGGATTGATACAACCATCAGTTCTATTCAGATTATGGAAATCCAGCAAATAATAGATCGTCGATATTGCAGTGGAAGCCTCCTGTGCGGGTGGGTAAGCTTACCAAGATGTCTTGGCTGTTCCTGGAATTTACTCAGGGCTCTAGGTTTGAGGCTGGAATGAAAACCAAAGCTACATGGTGAAATCAACATGTGCTTACATTGCTTCTTAAGTGAAAACACATGGTTACATGGCAGGGGAGGGAATCATAAAATGGTTGGTATTAGCAAATGCCAATAAACCACAGACCCAGTGATTCCAGTCTCCTGCTTTAATGGGTAAGTCCAAAGTAAAAAACCTAGGAAGCAGCTCTGTGGCTGATTCTCTGAGGGTGTGTGCCATAGGCAAGGAGCTGCTAGTTAATTTTATAGACAAGAAAGATTTGGCTACTGATGGTTCCAAGTTATAAGTAGCTGACTCTGTGTGTGTGTGTGTGTGTGTGTGTGTGTGTGTGTGTGTGTGTGTGTGTGTGTTTATTTTGGAGGATACTGGGGTTTGAACTCAGGGGCATTCTACCTCTGAGTTATACAGCCAGTCCTTTTATTCGCTTAATTATTTTATTTTGAAACAGAATCTCACGAAGTTGCTGGGGCTGGCCTCATATCTGCAGCCTCCTGGGTACTGGGATTACAGGTGTGCACCACTGCACCTGGTTCATATTTGTATATTTTAATAACTAGGGATATTATTACTTTAATTGCTGCAAAATATAGTTTATTGTAGCCTTTTCAGTAGGGAGGAAAAAAAATCTAGATTTTACAAAAGATATCAGTGAGATCCATCTCCAGTGTATGTCACATCATCTAAGTCAGGTGTGATACATCTAGAAGTATAGAATAAAAATTGCTTCAGTCAGCACAAATGAAGGTTGTAGGCTTTAAGAATGGGAGATATTTTTCTTAAGTTGATAAATATTTATCAACGACTATTAGGTTAAAGACAAGGGCTTATATTTAGAACTGGTATCACAAATCCTATGGGTTTTGTGAAATAAATCCTTATTTTTTTTCAATCTGATAGAACTCGGGCTTTAAGTTGATGGTCCTGAGTTATGAAAATAACTTAAAGGTGCTTTATGATGTGTTTATGATGCCTATATTCATGATCATATTGAATGATGACAAAAAGCCCTAAGAGGTGGATATTATTTATCTCTATTATGTAGTTTTCAGTGTGCTTGAAAAAGTATGCCTAAGATCACTCAACTAATAAATGATTCGGGATGGACATTAATTAACGTGGTAAGATGACATAATGAAAAAGAATCAGACAATTCAGGCTCAAATCCTAGGACTTCAACAAAATGTTCATTCTCCTTGCATGGTTGTTTCTCATCTGCAAGACGAGGATGCTATCAACTGAGTTGGGTTGCTGTGAAGCATGCAGATATTGGGAGGCACATAATAGAAAATGAATTCCATTTATCCCAGTCTAACAAAGCATTCCTGATCCCAAAGCAAAAGATCTTTCTATATGTTTTTATAATACATCTATACACTGAAATAACACTGTTCTCAACTTGATACACAAGTTGCATTCTTATCTTTTTTTCTTTCAGTTTTTTTTTGAAGTATAATCAACAAGTAAAAATTGCGTATATTTAAGGTACAATGAGATGTTCTGGTTCTTTTTTGTTTGTTTGTTTGGAGGTTTTTTTTGGTACTGGGGGTTGAACTCAGAGGGATTCTACCTCTGAGCTACACCCCCAGCCCTATTTTTTATTTTTATTTTGAAACAGTGTCTCTCATTACTTGCTGAGGCTGTCCTTGAACCTGTAATCCTCCTGTCTCAGCCTCCCAAGTACTGAGATTACAGATGCATGCCACCATGCCCAGCTTGATGTTTTGTTTTGATATTCCTGTACAGTGTGAAATGCCAGCTCTTTTGAATTCTATGTATTTTTGCTTTCATGTTTTTCTTTTTTTTTGCAGTACTAGGGATTGAACTCAGGGGCGTTCTACCTCCAAGCTACACCCCCAGCCCTAGTTTTTATTCTTTATTTTGAAACTGAGTCTCACTAAGTTGCGGAGTGCCTCACTAGGTAGCTGAGGCTGGCCGCGAACCCGGATCCTCCGGTCTCAGCCTCCCGAATGCTGGGATTACAAGCGTGCTTTCATGTTTTTAACAACTTAAGTTTAGTATTGCTGAAAGAGAATCTAAAATGACTGTCTCACAATTTTCTCCATTACTAAATGATAATCAGAACTATCCAGGCTCTAAAAGTCCATATTTCCTGGGAAGTGAAAAAAGGTTGAAAACTGGTATTTATTATTACATATCCTCCTTTCCAGGGGATTGGAAATTTGAGGACTGCCTCATTTGTCTTCTGAAATCTGTATCTCCATAAGAGGGACTGAAGTCATTTCATCTGCATTTAATGTTGTGTATTTGGGATTTGACTTTCCATAATTTTTTTCTGTGCTCTAAAAAATTATAAATCTTCATGATATATTTTATATTAAGACACAATCCTTCTAAAATTTGACAGATATGTCTCTGAAAACCAAAAAACCTATACTTGGCTAAACTCAATTTTCCATATTTACTATTTATTAAATAATATTTCACAGTTTGTGTAGTATGTAGTGACTGGCAAAAAGCCCTTTGAATCCTTTTTTGCATATTTTGATTTTTGGTTTTATTTTTTCCATAATTAGGCCTGGATATTATAATTATAATATTCCTGTTAATAAGAACACACCCACCAATGTCAAATTCTCTCTGGAAATCAAGTAAGTGCTGTAAAAGAAAATTTTGTTCTTTATCATTTATTTAAGAAGTCTGAATTTACCTCACAATTTGACCAGTAAGTTCAGAGAAGGGCTGTCAGTCAGTCCTTATTAGCTAATGATGGGAGGCGGGGTGTCCAGCTGAGGGAGGGGTTTTCAGGACTGCGAACACCCAGGTCTCTGCAGGGAATAACAGGGCTTGGAAATTGCACTAGCTGTGAAGTAGGAGTGACTTTGCTTATTGCTTTCAAGCTGCAAACTTCTGTCTCCCTTCAAACGGGAGTTACAAAGAAGAGTAATAACTTGGCCCCACGAGCAGGGCTGCACATTTTGATGAGGCTTGCTAGCAATACTAATGCTGGGAGCAACACTAAATCAGCACCGTCCCTTTGCCTCAGGACAAGGGTGGGGGAGGGGAGTCAAGTTTGGAACTGAGCAGACCAGGGTTTGGATTTTGTCTTTGTCGCTTACTTTGTGCTTATGGTTTTACTTTATCTTCATCTGTAGAATGAGTATTACATTATATCACAGCATATAGACCTGCTGTGAGAATTATCAGTAGTACTAGTGAAATTACTCACTACCATTTGCTGAGCAAAGTCTACCTATCAGATACTATACATGTTAATACTGGGATATGTAGTCCTCACAACCCTCCCAGAATGGTTTTTTCCACTTTGTGTCTTACAGATGGGAACATTTGGATATAGAGAGGTCAAAACATATATTCCAAAACTCACAGCTAGTTAAGTGGTAGGACTGGCTTCCCAACCATCACTCTCCTACCTCCCCCAGGAGATGAGATTTGTAAGAACATTGCCCTTCCTGACCCAAAGTGAGCCTCAATCACGGGTAGCTTTTAGTGTATCCACCTTTCCTCTGAAATCACAGGACTCTCATTTAACCTATTCTTTTCTAATATTTTATATCGCTATGGTACTTTAAGACTTTCAACTCACTTCTCCCAAAAAATTATATAGTGAGCACCTTGACGTGAAGATAGAGGGCTTTGTTATGTCTCTTCATTTTAGTTTCTCCTTTTCCCTGCTTCACATTTGATCTCTTCTCCCCTTTCTTTTTTCCCTCTCCTTCCCTTTCTTCTGCCCTCCCTACTCCCCTCCTGCTCCCCAGCTCTGTTCTTCCTCCACCACTCACACCTCTCTGGTCTCCCCCACCTTACTTAGCCTTCCCACTCCTCTCAACCGCTTTGCTCATAGGAAGAGGTAATAACACTCAACTGCTTTGCCTTGGAAAGGTTGGTTTCAAGGAGCTAATGTTTCATGACTCAGAATCCATCATGCTTCATGCTTCAAGGCAGAGAGAGAGAGAGAGAGAGAGAGAGAGAGAGAGAGAGAGAGAGAAATGTACTATCCTTACAAGCGAAGTTTACTATTCTCTAGCGCTTCTTGAGTAACTGGGAATAGAATTTCCTTATTCATTCCTAGCTTTCAAGGAAGGAAATAATATTATATGTTATATCCCCTGAAGTGGCAGAAGACCACCTTGAATCTCTAAATCAGTCCCTTTGACTTATAACCCAATTTTCAAATATGAGTGATTTTTAAAAATAATACGTACAATAATCTCCCCCTTATCCACAGTTTCTCTTTCTATAGTTTCAGTTAATCATGGTCAACCATGGTCCAAAAATATTAAATAAAAATTCCAAGTATAAATAATTCATAAATTTTAAATGGTATGTTAAACTGTTATTATTCTATTTTATTATTCTATTGCTCTATTTTATTATTAGTTATTGTCCTTTTTTGTTATTAGTTATTGCTATTAATCTCTTACTCTGCCTAATTTATAAATTAAACTTTATCCTAGGTATGTATGTATAAGAAAAATTATAAGATGTATAGGATGTGGTATTATCTGTAGTTTTGGGTACCCACTGGGGTCTTGGAATACGTCCTCCCTGGATAATGGGAGACTACTGTAAACTCAACTGGGACTATAAATTGTTTCCCTTTGTGCAAAAGGATTGTTTCCAAAGAGCAATAGATTTCATCCTCTTGGTGATGATTAATGAGTCCATCTTCAGAGAATAACCACCCTTTCTTGCAGGTCTTCCATTCTGATAACTTTAAAAGCTGGTGATTTCTAATGGGACACCCCCAATCCCCTACTGATGCCTGTTTGCCTTGTTATTTCAAGCAATATCTATCTAGATCAGGAGTTTGCAGAATCTAAAATCTTAGAAATCTTAGATGCTTCAGAGAAGTACAAATTTAGCTGACAGTGTAAAGAGAAGGGTTATATCCCAAAACTATTTTTTAAAAATATGTAGAAATAATAAATTTTGATGTGAGGTCATTAAAGTCATGACATGGGTTTTACAAACGATTATATGGTATTTCAGTAGTCACCTGAAGGTAGGCTTCTTCCTGTAATAATGAGATATAATCTAGCCTCTCGATATCACTAATCATTAGGTAATAAAATGCCTGTTGTGAACTTGGAAGAGATTTCCAAGTTACATTCGTATCGGTCCCTCTTAGCAAGGCGTAGCCTCGCGGGCCCTGGTAACCGCTTTTCCATTTGCTCTCTCGTTCCCTTGTCTCCTGAAGCACTACAGAGCCATTGATAGTCTTCCAGTGCAAATTCACCCTTGGAAATATATGTTTCCATAGTAAAAAGGAGACCGAGGTGATCCAAAGGGAAGGCGATGTCTCCCAGGAGATGACACAGGTAATGTTTTCTGTCTTCGTGACATTGTCTCTGTTTAGATTCGAGGCCCCTGTTCCCTGCTAAGGGGGAGCCAGTGGGGGGGGGGGGGAATACACTGAGCTGGATGCCAGAGTTTCCTCTTGCTGGCTGACCCTGGTCCCAAGACGCCGCTCAGCATCTCCCTTGTGTCCTTTAGAAGCTACAGATTGTTCTAGACACACCTATCAAAAGCTGTGACGGCAGATGCCTCTCCTACAGTCATCCAGGGGAAGCTTTTCTCAGCCCGTACTGCTTCCATCGGGCAGAGTGTAAAATGTGGTTATGAAATAGATCTCTCTCATTCATTATTTAGGGATACCAGCACATTTGGAGTCTCCCAGTCGCCCCCTTCTCTGACAGCGCATACCATTTCCGTGTAGCCGTACCAGTAAGCTTGCTTTTTTTTCTTTTCAGTAAGAAATTGATCACTAAATAAATAATTAAATAGCACACTTTACAGTTACTTTTTGCATTAATCTTTCTTTTTTCTCCTGTTTGGACAGGATTTAGCCGACTGTTCGACGGATCCTTATTTTGCTGGGATATTTTTCACAGACTACTTCTTTTACTTCTATCGACACTGTGCCTAATTTATTCGAATTTGAGGACTTTTACCAAGAAACCTGTTTTACCAAAGAAGCACAGTTCACAGAAACTGACATCTGCCTCTACCTTTCTTTTACCTCTTCCTGTGAAACATTCATATTTATGGCAGGAGGACTTTTTCAGGCTTTGGCTTGCCACAGTTTTGAGACATGAATGAGGAGAATAAAGTGTTTGCTGGAACTTGAGAAAATGTGGTGTTTGATTTTGTCATGACCATGAAGAACACATTTCCTGGAGTAAACAGTGCAGTTGGATTTTAAAATGCTGTTTCTGGTACTAAGGAAGCTGTAAAGTCAAAATAAGCATGTCTAGTTCTGCTTTGTTTTAATGAATTTCGAAGCTTTTGAGAAGAAACCAAAAAGGGCCATATCAACTTGTACCCATAAACACAGACTCCTGAGAACATGTGACATGGTGGGGCTGTTGGAGGTTGTAGGAGGGGTGAGCGGTATTTGAGGCTGAGCTCACATTTAGGCAAGTGTGTGTGTGTGTGTGTGTGTGTGTGTGTGTGTGTGTGTGTATGTGTACTATAGATGCAACATAGAGTATAAAATGTCACTTGCCAATGAAATGGAATTAAGAGAAAGGACTACAGCTCTTCTTTGTAATGCATGATGGGCACTAAACTTTCCTTGTGAAGTGGAATATACCCTCTCATGGAGAAGGAAGCCCTGTGTCATCAGCCCACTGAAACTCCTCACACAATCGGCTCATGTTGCCTCCTCATGCGTTCCCAGGGGTGTGGCAGTAAAGGCCCTTGCCTGCCGTTTGTCCCCTTCCTCCCTCTCCCCAGCCTCCTCATGACCCCAGTGCTTCCCTGTGTAACCTCCTATGGCCTGGTGTGACCAGGTTTGGAGAAAGGTAAGTAAAATACCATTTTTTTTCAATGGCAACCATCTTCTGATTTGTTTTGTTGGCTTTACAAGACCTCAGATTTTCTTTTTTACTTTTTTTTTTTTTAATGCTGAGACATTCTACCTCTGATCTAACACCCCTAGTGCCTTTCTTTCTTAGGGGCTCACTAAGTTACTGAAGTGTTCTCTAATTTACTGAGGCTGGTTTTGAATCTTAAGTCTCTTGTCTCAGTCTCTCAAGAATTAGGATTACAGGTGTGGACCACCACATCTGACTGGCTTCAAAGTTTCCATTAACATACTCTATTTCCTTCCTTCCTTCCTTCCTTCCTTCCTTCCTTCCTTCCTTCCTTCCTTCCTTCCTCCTTCCTTCTTTCCTTCCTCCCTCCCTCCCTCCCTTCCTCTTCCTCCTCCTTCTTC
>PVLC010002244.1:0-119011 GCA_004027655.1 Graphiurus murinus | reverse complement strand
TCTCCTCCTCCTCCACTTATAGGGCCACCAATCTTATCGGATTAGAACACCACTCTTATGACTACATGCATACCTAATAGTTTTCAAAGAGTCCATTACAAATAAAATAACATTGTAGGATAAGGGTTCAAATTGTGTATTTTGAGTAGATGTAACTTAGTCCATAATAGGAGGGAACCAGGAAAACCTCTTTCTCAGTGAACTATCAGGTCTTACAAATTTCTCCCACTGGCTTAAGCTGACAAGAAGTAAGCTAATAAGGGGTTTGAAATGATGAAATATGCATGGCTAAGTCACAAAGGACACAGAATAGGAAAAGAAAAAAAAAGATAATGGATTGCAAGTATGATGGGGCAGCAAATGGATACTTACCAGCAACACTAATCTATGTGACATTTTTGCATCTGGGAAAGGATGTTATAGCATTAATTTTCGTTCTTAAGTTACTCATGTAGAATAAAAGTGATGGTACATGACAAGGAGAGGTGTTACTGAGGCCTTAGACAAGGGGACTGGGCATGGTGAGCTTATGCAAAGAGGATTAAAGGAATTGCCTACTGACAACTCAAACAAATATTGTCCAGGATTTGAAGGGGAAACTGAACTAGTTACCATAAGCCTGAATAAAAAATAAGGCCAGGGCAGTGAAACAAAAGAATAAAATAATAATACAGTTTGATATCAATTATCAATATGGAAAGATAATTCTAAGTAAAAGTAGCAAATTAAATTAAAGAATATATGTAAAAGCAATCTATTATAACCAAGTGGCATTTATCCTATCTTTGAAAGGGTAACTAATATTACCACCAAAGTGATTAATAGTAGCAGATTTTAAAAGATTACTTCATGTGCTCATTGCAGTCGATACTGAAAATTATGAACATAGATATATGAATATTCATGATTTAAAAAATTATCTTCCCAAAACTAGGAGTAGAAAGTAAATTGTAACTTTCTTAACTTGATTAAGGTGTTGCTGTGGTTTGAATATTTTCCCCAAAAGTTTATTCATTGGAAACTTAATCCCTAGATACATATGTTAATTGCATTTGGAGGTGGGGAATTTGGGAATCAATTAGTATTAGATAAAATCATGAGAGTGGGGCCTTCATTATGGCATCAGTGGCCCTACAAAAATAGTAAAAGAGACTTGAGTTAGTACTCTTGTTATGTCTTGACATGTGATGCCATCCTCCATCTTACAATGCAGCAAGAAGGTCCTTTTCAGATACCAAGCAGATTTAAGCATCATGTGTTTGGACTTTCTAGTCTCCAAAACTGTGACCCAAATTAACTTCTATCCTTCACAAATTACCTAGTCTCAGGTATTCAGTTATAGCAACAGAAAATGGGCCAAGATATATATCTACCAGAAACTACAGCAAAAATAGGAATGACAACTGCTATTACTTATTAAATATTAATGGTATGTCAGACATTGTCTTAATGCTTTACATGTACTAATCATTTAATACTCATAAAAACACTAGGTGGTAGTTACTATCATTTTAATTCCCATATTTTTAAAATGTAGAAATGGAGGCAGTGTGAAATTAGATCTTCCAAAGATTATGCATCTAGTTAAAGAAAGATTGAGGCTCAAAACTCAGAAGTCTCTGGCTGCAGAGTACCTGCTTTTTATCACTTGATATGTAGCCTCTCATGATAAATAGTGAAGTGTTTGAAGAAATATTAAAGTTAGAAGCAGTTGGTCAAAATGACAGCATCCTTCAAACTCACTGGAACCTGCAATCCATTAATCTCATTGCATTTCCACAAATTTCCTCCTCCCACATGGCTTTGCCAACTTCCTTATCGAGCTTTAGGGTTCATTTTTAGTGAATATCATCACTCCCTTGAATATTTTCTCATTTGCTGTCCTCTCTATAGTGTAGTATCACATTACCTGCTTGGCAGATCCCCAGGACCAGTTGAATCAAATTTCTATCTGCTTTTAGCCAGAATTTAGTATTTCTAGATAAATGTACTCAAAGAACATATATATAACCTCAAGTAGACTTTTAATTTTACTTAGAGTTATCTTTCCATATTGATAATTGATCTCACATATGCATAATCTAAAATCTCTTGAGTAGAAACAGAAGAAAATGGTGATTACCAGGTGTGGGGAAAAATGGGAAGATAATATAAAACATAAAAATTGCAGTTATGTAGGACGAACATGTTTAGATATCTCATGTACAACATGAGGCTATAGATAATAGTATCATTTTATATACTAGAAATTTTCCAAAATAATAGGTTTGAAGTATTATTAACACAAAAATAAAGACAACTATATGAGATGATAGGAATATTAATTTGTATGACTAGTATTCACTTCACTGTGTGTATGGGCACATGTGTATAAATCTCAAAATCAAACAAAATCAAAACATTATATTATACACCTTAAATATATAATACAAGGAAAATTAAAATAGGAGAGGTTCATGAAATTCTCCTAGTTAAAAAATTTTTTTACACCACTTCCTCCCTCCAGTGTCCAATTTGGCATACTGATTTCATACAGGGAAATTAATTAATTAATTCACTGATTACCAATGTATTTTCTGAGTCTTTGTTCAGTTATTCAGTTATGTGGATCTATATTCCTCTTTTGGTTCCAAATTAACTAATTAAAAATGAGCAAAGGGCTTGAATAGGCATTTATCCAAAGAAAGTATACAATTGCCCAATAAACACAAATATTCAACATTACTAATCATTAATAAAATGCAGACTAAAACTACATTAAGATGCCATATCACATCAATAATTTTGATATCATAAAAATAACAATAAAGAAGTATTACTAAGGATGTAGAATAATTGAAACCCATATGCTCTGTGGTGGAACTGTAAAATGGTACAGCCAACATGGAAAACAATATGGCAGTTCCTAAAAACTTAGTAGTAAAATACACATAATCAAACAATTCCACTTCTAGATATGTATCCCAAAGATTTAAAAACATGGTCTCAAAGAGATATTTGTATATCTGGGTTCACAGCAGTGTTTTTCATAGTAGATAAAAGGCAAAATCAAAAGAATTGCCAATGATGGATGAATGAACAAACAAAATGCAATATATACATATAATATATGATACTTATATAATATATAAATATAATATATAATATATAAATGCAATATATACACACACATTCATACATACATGTATACATGCATACATACACAAACACACACACTGAATTATTTTTCAGCACTAAAAAAGAAGGAAGAAAATTCTAACAGGTCATAATATAGATGAACACTAAAGAAAGTAGGCGATGTGAAATCAGTTGTACTAGGACAGAAACTGTATTATTATTCTTTCTTTTAAACAACTTTAAGAAAGTATGATTACTATAATGCACCAATAACAGTATATAATAAGTATGATTTATAAACAAATAACTGTGCATATTTTGGAGATTTATGTTAATATGTTTGCTAATTTTTTGAAGGATGATTGTTTGAAATTTTCTATATTTTTAATGGTTTTAATATTTTTCATCTCAATGTAATTAAAATATATTATAGCTTTAAAATATTTCCTCATTGCCTTTCCTTGTAATTTAGTATATATATATATATATGACTTTTAAAATTGTCATATTAAACTTGTGGTTCACACTACAGTGGAGAAATATTACTTTCTACTCCAAATTTCTAAAGATATTTTTTGCATTTTTATCATGATACCTTAAAATTTTATTAGCCATATTTAGGTATAGCAATTATTTTGTGTATAGTATAAGGTAGAATATTTATTTTTACTTTTTCCATAAGGTTCAACTAGTACAGGAAATACCAAATGATAGAATGTGCATGTGCCCAACTTCACTAATTAGCCAAATTATTTTCTAGATTCAATGTCCCAGTTTATACTTCAACCCACATAGTCTGAGTTTCTATTGTTTTCATATCATTATCAACAATTGAGTCCTTCAAATTTTTAAATTTTCTATTCAAAGTGAGTGTTAAATATATTTTTATTATGGTAAAAATTCATATTTTACTCCTTACCAATGAATTTGAGCACACTTTCAAGTATTTCCAGGACATTATTTTTCTTTTGCTGTGAATTTCTGGTCATGAATTTTCTAACTTTTTCATTGAGTAATTTGACTTCCTTTTGATTTGTAAGAGTTATTTACATAATCTGCATACTAATCCTTAAAATTGAGAATATATTGCACATATCCATTTCAATTTTATGGCATGTTTTCAATTTTATGATATATGCTGATTAATAAGTGTCTTCCTTTTTATATATTCTAATCAGTTATTTTATTTATGGTTAAGGTAGTTATTTTGGGTCTTATTTAAGAAATTCTCTAATTTCATTTTACAATTACTTCTAAAGATTTTAATGTTTTCTTCTGCCACACTGAAATGGCTCTTTTCTGAAATTTATTACCATTTTATTAGTAGTATTTATTGAATAACTCCAATAGGAAGTACATGATATGGAGATATATTTTTCTTTATATGAATAATCTCTTTTACTGGCATCATTTATTGATAATTCTCTCTATGCCCAGTGACTATCCGTGTCCCTTTCTCTACCACCATCATATGTTACCTTGCAATTGTATGTGTGGTTTTTTTTGTGTGTGGATGTACTTCTGAGACTCAGTTCTGTTCAGTTGGTCAGGTTTAGTCCATAAACCAATATAATTCTTAATTACACTAGACTTTGTTTATTGGAAAGCAATATTAGTAAATTAACAACAGAGTCCTTTGATGCCTCTCAGGACACAGGGTAGTGTGAAGGGTACACAGTGGATCTGAAGGGGTACTGACTCTGTTTTCCTTTCTAACATACTGTCTTAATGTATGAAGAGTCTAACATCTTTTGCTAAACCCTATGTTTGAACTATACACCACCTATCATACTTGTCCTGAAGCAGGCCAAAGTGTTCTGTCCTTTATATTCCTATGATCAGATTTTGGCAGTGAGCTGAGATAGAAGAGATGTGCTTTTTGATGAGGTGGCTTTAAAAATGAGCTAGTAGCTGGAGTCTTGACTCCTGACAACACTCCAAAAACCCGGCCAAAAATTCATTTTAATAGTGTTCTGAGTAGGTTTATGTTCCTTTCCACCAAAGAAAGCACCAAACATATAAATTCCCCCATCTATATGCCTTTTGTGGGATTTTCCGAAGTGTATTTTATTCTTGTAAACTTTCTTGATATGTCCATGTGTTCAGCGAATGTATTCCTTGAGGGATCTGACCTGCATTCCCTTGCCTTTATACTCCTCAACCTTATTGCCCTGGATTTATCCTCTAAATATGTGGCATTTAATTTTTCTACCTCAGTCTCTGTTATCTCCTGGACCTCGAATTAGACAGTTATGCTAAATATAAGATGCCTGTTAGACATTTAATTGGAGGTAACTACAAGGTCAAAGCTGCAGTTACACATTTGGGAGTCATACATGGTACTTAAAGCCATGGGAGTGAATTAAATGACTTGGGAAAAATTGAAATATATAGAGAAGTGAACAATAATGAGCACATAATTAAATTGTCAATAAATAGAAGCTATACATAATACAAATATCATTTATCTTACATGTTAATATTTACCAAAAATAAAAAAAGGAAATATGCCCAGGTAGCTATACATATTGCACTTAAACTTCCTTGATTTTGCAATTCATAAAATAAAGCAGAAATTTAGTTTTATCTGAGGTAAGGGGATTTACAAAAAGTGAAATGAGGTTAAGAGAGCATTTTCTCCAAGGGATTAGCCTGTTATACTGTTCTTGAGTTTGAGAATTAAGAACAAAAAACTAAATTAGGAAATATATTTCACCAATAGTCTAATTGTAGTATTATTATCCCTATACTCCGGAGGAAAATTTTACCAATGATGTATTTCCTCATCTATTAGAAAATACCATCTGAGGTAGAGAAGACCTCAGAGAAAAAAGACAAATTTTGTCCTTGAAGTTCATGAATAGACTACCTTACACAAAGGGTATTTTTTAAAGCCAATGTTTTTCTTTCATAAGAATTATTTCTTTTGGAATTCAAAAGATTAAACCCTGAAGTAAACTGTTTCTAATTGGTTTTTAAAATAATTTTATTAGCATTTTGCAATTATACATCTCAGTGAGGTTCACTGTGATACAAACATGCATGCACACAGCTCTTGGAATATTTCCTTCCACATACTACCCTTCTCTTGCCTCCTTCCTCCCTGTACATGTTAGTGAAATTGGTAGTAATACCTTCGTATATTGCTATAATATTCATTTGTTTTCTCCCCTAATCTTCCTTTTTCCCTTCCTTGTCTTCCACCCCGAATCCCCTTCTACCATTCCACAGGACTCTCTCCACATTGTTTAAAGTCCTTTATGTTTCATATTTTCTTTCCATCTTCCATATATGAGGAAACATACAACACTGACTTTCTGAGACTGGCTGATGTCACTTACCATAATATTATCTAGTTCCATCCATTTTTCCTGACAGTGACCTAACTTTGTTTTTCTGTATGGCTGAGTATATACATACAATGGAATTATAGTCAACTGTTTCTAATTATATTAGCATATAACAGACACAAAATAGAATAAAGAGCCATGTGATGTAATCTGAAGAAGGAAGATCAGAAAGTACAATTTTTAAAACAAATATTTGAGAAAAACTACTCTTATGATTAATGACTTTATCTTAAACCACATACAAAATTTATGCATCAAACCAAATTTAAGACTTGGGAAATAAGTTTAGTCATAGCAAAGCAAAGAGTTATTTCTTTCAGAGCCAACACGTAAAATTTAATACCAGTGTATGCCTTTTTGTGTATATTTCTCTTGGGAAAAATAATACAAAATAATTTTATACATAATACCATATTATTGGTGTGGTACCAACATTCTAATTTGCTGGGACATGTTATCTATAGCCCAAATTTACCTATATATTTTGATTTTGGCAGTGGGAAGATTGAGATGATTGCTTTCCTCATATGTCTTTTTGTAGCCAAATATTTGCAAAGTGTGTCAGTCAGCATTCTCACTGGAGGAAGGAAGATTTATATTCTCATAGTCTCTTGGCGATTCCATATTTAATCCATGTGAGGCAAAAGTCTATGGATCTCAGGGTATGATGGAAGGAACAGAGAGAGGACGAGCATGGGCTCTGCTTCTACCTCAGGGAGGCCAGAAGCAAGAGAGCTATCCAGCTTGGGGATTTAAAGACACATGCACAATCTCTAGGTCATAACCTCGGGGACCCAACTTCTCTAGTCACATCCCACTGGTCTAGGTTACCACTCAGGTAAATCCATTACTAAGAGAATTAAAATTCATGACTTAACTATATCAAACCTGAACATTAATACATAGGCTCTTCAGGTGACATTCTATATCTGACTCTAACATTCTGCTCCTGACCCCTGAAAAACTCATTCCCATTTCAGAATGCAAAATGTATTTAGTACATATCCAAGAGTTCCAAAATCTTGAGATTTCCAGAATAGCTCAAAAGTTCTAAAATCCAATGTCTGAGAGACTCAAGGTAAAATCTTGGCTATATGTTTGGTACCTGCCTAAACTCCCAGTACTTGGGAGGCTGAGACAAGAGGATCTCAGGTTTGCGGCCAGCCTCAACAATTTAGTAAGGCCCTCTGCAACATAATGAGACCTATTTCAAAATAAAAACATAAAATAGAGTTGGGGGTACAGCTCATAGGTAGAATGACCCTGAATTCCATCCCCAGTACCATGAAACAAAGGCAAACAAAAAAAGAAAATGAGAATAATAAGCAAGATACATGCATCCAATGTACAGTGGCATAGAGTAAACATTTGTATTCCAAAAGGGAGGAACAGAACCATAGAAAGAAGAAGTGAGATGAAAACAGGATCAAAATACAGCAGGGCAAGCATTTAATCCTATAGCTTCATTTCTGGCATGCAGGAAACATGGTAATGAAGTGTGATTTCTGAGTGGCCTTGGCAGCTCCACCCCTGTGGCCTGGCTGATTGCAGCAGGCAGTGTACTCACTCTTACAGCGTGGCTCCATGGCTCCAAACTTACAGCCTATCTTTGTAGTCGTTCCACATTTCTGGCATTTCTAAATTGCTAGCATTTTTATTGCATCCTTGTTTTTACCTTCACAGCTTCACAAATAACCCCATTTGGGGAGGCTTGCAGGGATGCTGACACTTTCACATGTTGCATAGTTTTCCAGGCCTTCCTTTGAAATATAGGGGTAAGACTCCATGACTCCCTTTTTCCGAGAGAGCCAGCATTGCATGAGCACCCAAATTGAGCACCAGCAGGAAAGATAGTCATATCCTTTTCAATCACTGCCACTGGGACCTTTTCAATCACTGCCTCTGGGTCTGTCTCAATTTTAGCCACTACTAGGTTTTTCACATCCTGGCCAAAATTGTGCCTGTCTCAATCCTGGCCACTGCCTCCAGGACATTCTTAATCATACCCATCACTTTAGGCCCTTGTTTCCATTATTTTGCACCTGAGCTTGAGCTCCCCAGACCAAATTCCTTTCTTTGTTCCTTTGCAAAACATTCAAATTTCCTCAAGCCATCTTAATTTCTTTCAAAACACCATCTCTCTGGGCCCCAGCTTTACATATGCCTTTCTGGCCAAACTACAAATCTATAAAGTCTCTCTGATTTGCTTTCCACTCTCAATCTTTAGTGCACAATTTACTGAATGTGTACATCAATATGCATGCTGGAATTTGAATACTTTGCTGTTTTAAGATTCCTACACCAGTTTAATTAGTCCATCATCTTTAAATTTGGTTTCATTCAAAGTTTCAAATCATGGGCAAAAATGCTGGTAAATTCCTTGCCATAATGTAACATGTGTGGCCTCTAACCCATTTTCCTTTGTAGTCTGCTTTTCCACCCAAAATTTCCTGAGCACAGGTTTTATCATCCACCTTTATAGCCACATTTTGCACCTTCCAAGTTCTTCTCACAAACCAGTTCCAAAGGCTCAGAAAACACATGGTGAGACTTATATATAGCAGAGACTTTACTTCTCTGATAACAATTTCCGTCTTGGTCAATATTCTCACTGATATAATTGAAGACAACTGACTACACAACTTTGAAGAAGGAAGATTTATTTTCTCACAGTTTCTTGGAGATTCTGGGTTCAGTCCAATGTGATCCATGTCCACAGATGTCAGGGCATGGTGCTGGGGATCAGACAGAGAGTGAGCATGAGCATGGATTCTGCTCTCATATCATAGAGGCTGGAAGAAAGCCAGCAAGGGGATTCAAAGACATAAGAACAATTCCTAAGATCATACCCCAAGGGACCCACCTTCCCCAGCCACATCCCACTGGCCTAGGTTACAACCTAGATAAATCCATTATATCTAATGATGAGTTTTCAACCCTGATGACTTGTCTATATTAACCCTGCACATTAAAGTGTGAGCTCTTCAAAGGATAATCTATATTTGACCATAACACTGGGAGTCAGAGTATACTCCTGGAGAGAAATGATTTAGGACCCATCTTTTCCTCTGAAACTAAAAGCAATTACACATATACAGTGTACTGTGATGAGCTCTGAAGGTATGAAATGTATTTGTATCCCATTGACAACGGTTTCATATAAAGAATAAGGAAACTGGACTACTAGCCTAGGATTAATAGAGGGATCTCAGAGGCATCAGACAGAAGTAACTGATTCTGGTTGAGCACTGTAGTTGATATTGGGACTTATAATTCAACCACTCTCATGAGAATTTTGTGTAATAGCAGTTCTGAATTGAGAGTCTAGTGTGGTGGTGTACATCTGTAATCTTAGTACTCACGAGGTTGAGGCAAGAGGGTCGCAGATTAGAGGTCAGCCTCAGCAAGACCCTGTTTCAAGATAAAATAGGGCAGAGTGTGTATCTCAGAGGTAGAATGACACCGGTTTCAATTTTTAAGACCAAAAATTGTATTAAGCTTCCTAATATTTTACTGAGGTTTTAAAACTGTCCCTAGTCAAGTGAACATTAGAGATTGGTCTCTAATTTTGGATTTTATTTGTCAGGATTTATGCTAAAAATATCTACATTTTTTTTTCTAATTTTGTCGCCTTATAAATAGATTAAGTTTCTCTTTGGTGGTAGACTTCACACATTTTAACATTTAAATCAGAAAATACCCAGGAGTGGTATATCTGGGTTAAATGGTAGTTCAATTCCTATTCTTCTGAGGAAAGTCCATGCTGATCTCCATAGAGGCTATACTAATTTACAATACCACTGACAATGTGTCAGTAGATACTATTTGCCCACATCCTCATCAGCATTTATTATTGTCTGACTTCTTGATGATTGCCACTCTAATAGGGTTGGTGAAAGCTCAGTGTAGTGATTTGTATCTCTCCGATTGCTAATGGTGTTGAACATTCTTTTCAAATATTTACTGGCCATTTGTATTTCTTCTTTTTTGAAGTGTCCATTTAGTTGACTTGCCCATTTTTTTAAATTGGGTTATTTGTTTTTTCAGTGGCAAATTTCTTGATTTTTTTGTATATTCCACATATTAGTCCTCTTTTGGAGGAGTAGCTGGCAAAGGCAATTCAATCAGCTCCCTCCTATATAGTTAGTTTCTTTGGCTGCACAGAAGTTCCTCAATTTAATGCAGTTCCACTTATTTATCATTAATTTCTTGTGCTTTGGGGGCCTGACTGAGGAAGTTTATTCCAGTGTGAGTATGTGGGGACTTGGTCTTATGCCCTCTTATACTAATTGCAAAGTCTCTGGTCTAATTTCCAGGTATTTAATCCATCTTGAGTTGTCTCTTGTTTAGGTTGAGAAGAAAACATTTATTTCTATTTTTCTGCAAGTGCATAACCAGTTTGCCAAAGCTATTTGTTGAAAAGGCTACCATTTCTCCAGTGTATGTTTTCTGCCACTTTGTCAAAAATCAAGTGGCTCTATTTGTGAAGATCTGTTTCTGAATCTTCTTTTTCATTGGTCTAGATTTCTGTTTTTTTGTGCCAATACCATGCTGATTTTAATACTTTATCTCTGTAATACTTTAAAGTCAGGTATTTTTATGCCTCCTGCATGGTTATTATTGCTAAGAAAAGTTTTGGCTATTCTGTGTCTTTTGTTATTCCATATGAATTTTAGAAATGATGTTTCTAGCTCTGTAAAGAATGTCCATGGAATTTTAATAGGGATTGCATTGCATATGTAGAACACTTTTGGGAGAATGGTCATTTTAATATTTGTTCTGCCTATCTAAGAGCATGAGAAATCTTTCCATCTTCTAAGGTCTTTTTAAAATTTCTTCCTTTAGCATTTTATAGTTTTCCTTGTAGAGATCTTTTATCTCTTGGTTAGGTTTACTCCTAGGTATTTTCTTGTTTGGGGGGATATTGTAAATGGGATTGTTTTTTGGATTTTTATCTCAGTGGATTCATGGTTGGTGTATAGAAAATTTATTATATTTTTGTAGGTTAGATTTTGTTTTCTGCTATTTTCCTGAATTTGTTTATTAGCTGTAGAATTCCAGAAGTTTTTCTTTTTGGGGGGGTGGTCATTGAGTTTATAGGCTCTTCTATGTATACAATCCTTTCATCTGTAAACAGAGATGTTTTCAGTTATTCTTTTCCTATTTGTATTCTTTTGATTTCCTTCTTTTGTATTATTGCTGTCACTAGAGTTTATACTTCTATATTGAAAAGGAGTGGAGGTAGTAGGCATCCTTGTCTTGTTCCTGAATTTAAAGGGTATTCTTGTAGTTTTTCCCCATTAAGCATGTTAATGGTTTGGGGATCATGTTAAATTGATCTCCAAATTTTGTAGACTGTTCCTTGTATTCTGATTTGCTGGAGTGTTTTAATATGAATGAGTGCTTGATATTGTCAAATGCTACTTCAGGTTCTATTGATATGACCATATGGTTTGTATTATTACCTCTATTTATGTGGTTAATTACATTTATTATATTATATATGCTGAACTAGCCTTGCACCCCTGAAATGAAACAAACTTGATTATGGTGTATAATTTTCTTAATGTGGTTTTGAATTCATACTGTTTGTATTTTTTTAAGAGATTTGCATCTAATTTTATCAAAGTTACTGGCATGTAATTTTCTTTACTTGAACATACTTTACTTGGTTTTGGTATTAAGGTGATACTGGCTTCATAGAATAAATTTGGGAGAATTTCACTTCTTTTTACATTATACTATAATTTGAGAAGCATTTGGGCTTGAACCTTCTATGAAGGCTTACAGAATCTGGCTGGGAATCTTATCTATACCTAGACTTTTCTTTGATGAAAGGTTCTTTATTTCTGTCTCAATTTCTTTGCTGGATGTTGATCATTATAAATTTTCTATATCCTCTTGATTCAACTTAGGTAGGTTAATGTGCCTAGAAGTTTGTCAATTTCTTCTAGGTTTTCCAGTTTATAATAGTACAATTTTTCAAAATAGTTTCTGATGATCCTCTGGGTTTCAATGCTGTCTATGGTGATATCTCCTTTTTCATCTCTTATTTTAGTAATTTGGATTGATTCTCTATTTCTTTTGGTTAGGTTGCTTAAGGTTTTATCTATCTTGTATATCTTTTAAAAAACACTTCTTTGTATTGCTGATCTTTGGTACTTTTTTTCCTATTTTGTTGATTTCTGCTGATTTTAATAATTTCCTGTCTTCTGATTTGGGGAATAGATTGTTCCGATTTTCTTGAAGACATTTTGGTATTTCATTAAGTTGTTTATTTGTTGACTTTCTGTTCTTTTGTGGCGATTCAATGTTATGAAATATCCTCCTAATACCATCTTCAATGTGTCCCAAAGATTTTGGTATGCTGTGTCTCTATTTTTGTTTGATTCTAGGAATTTTTAATTTCTCTCTTTATTTTTTCTATGATCCAGTCTTCATTCAGAAGGGTTGTATTCAATCACCATTTAATCATGTAATTTCTCTGGATCTTCCTTGTGTTGATTTCTAATTTCATTCTATTTTTATCTGAAAAGATACAAGCAATTGGTACTTTTTTTTTAATTGACTAGTGCTTGTTTGTAACCTAAAATATGGTCTATTTTGGAGAAATGTCCATAAGCAGCTGAAAAGAATGTGTTGGATGAAATAATTTGTATGTGTCTAATAGGTTCATTTATTTAATATGTTCTATAGGTCTGAAGCATCTTTACTGATATTTTGTTTGGTAGATCAATGTTATGGTATGAGAAGTATATTGAAGTCTTTAATTATTATTATTTTATTGGTGTCTATCTGACACTTTATATCAAAAATAATTTGTTTTATTATAGTGCTTGTACCCACATTAGGAGCATAAATATTGACTATTGTTATATCTGCTTGCTGGACTGTTATTTTCTTCAGTAAAAATGACCTGCTTTTTCTTTTCTGATAAACCTTGGCTTGAAATTGAATTTGTCAGATATGAGAGTTGCTACCCCTAATTGTCTCAGGGCTCCATTTGCATGGGATATCTTATTCTGTCACCTCATCATTCAGCATTATTATTGAGAGATAATGTTTAAGTCCTGTCAATTTGATTTTTATTTTCTATTTGATATAGTGTTAATTTTTCTTGTCTTAATCTTCATGTAATGAGGTTAATTCCTTCTCTTATTCTGATGTTTATTTTTATTCCTTCTTTGTGTTTTTTTTTCTTTGAGTTTTTTCTCTAGTGCCAGTTTAGTAGATATGAATTAGTATCACTTTTGTTTGTATTGGAACATTTTTATTTCTCCATAGATTTTAAACAATATCTTTTCTAGTGAAAGTATTTTTTTGTCTAGAGGTAGTTTTCTTTGAGAGTTTAAAGTATCTTGTTCTAGGCCCTCCTTGCTTTCATGATGTGGTTTGAGAAGTACAGAGTGCTTTTTATTGTCTTACTTCTCAATGTCACCTGGCCTTTTGCTCATGTTGCATTAAAGAGTCTCCCCTTTACTTCTACATTAGTAATTTTGATTATTGTGTGGCATGGAGATGTTCTTCTTTGATCTTGTCTAAGCATTAGACTAGGTCTAAGGGTTCTTAAAGTCTTCTGAATGTGTATGTCCACTTTGTTTTTTAATTTGGAAAGTGCTGTGATATTATTCCTCTGAAAATATTTTTAATTCCCTTAATTTGAACTTCTAGAACCTCTTCTATGCCTATGAATCCTAAGTTTGCTCTTTTACAATTACTCCAAATGTCTTGGATGTTTTGACTGTATTGTTGAATTGTCTTCTCTATATTGTTTACGGTATGTTCACTTTTGAATGAGTTGTCTTCTAATAATGAGACTCTTTTCCATGAATGAGACTCTTTTTCATGTGGTATAGTATGCTATTGATGGTATCTATCAAAATTTTTATTTCATTTATGGAGTCCTTCATTTCTTTCAGATGTTTTTAAATTCCTCTTCAGAATATTACTCCCTTTATTTGCACATTCTTCCATATCCTTTAAAATTTTCCTGATTTGATTTCTAGTCTTGGGTCATATTTACAATGAATGTTCTGAATTTTCCTTCTTGCATTCTCTGCAACTTTGAATGGGTGATTTCTGTTGTTATGGAGTTGTGCGAGCTCATTGTTTCCCTGCTAGTCATCTTTCTCATACTCTCAAGATACTTAAATTTGTATTTTTGTTGTACTTGCCTACTCTGTCTTTGGGTGGAGTTCTTACATCTAATCATTTTCCCTTTATGATTTAGCCTGTTGTGGAGAAAAATATTTACCTCAAGGTATTTCTTAAGGGGCACTGGTGCAGTTACTGTCCCCTGTTCTCTATCCTCACAGAGTCCTGACAGAGTAGGCTAGAGGTTGCAGTATTCTGAGCTTACTGGCATGATTACTTAGGTGATATCACAGGAGGCCCTGTGCTCCACAAAGTTATGTGTTCTGCCTAGGTTTTATTCTCCAAGTGAGACCACCTATTGTCCTTCTAATAGTGGTCACTTCATATACTGCAGGCCATCTGCCTAAGCTGTATTGTTCTTATATCTTCCTCCACTATTTTCTAACACTATGCCAGAGGCACAGCATTTCAGAGTCCCTAGAACTCTATGTGTGTGCCACCTGCAGCAATCTAATCTCAGTTGTCACAACATTTAGCTAGCTTTATCACCTTTAGATATTACAGCTGTGGTCTCTGTCCTATACCAACACACCCTTTGCTCCTGTACTGATCTGCCAGCTGTTCACAAGCACTTGGTTACAGCTCCTGTAAGTCCCAGTGGGGGGAGCTAACTCCATCAGCCAATGTGTTAGTAGATTACAGGTGTTAATGTCAAAGGAACTCCCTTTAGCCATGCTAGTAGGGTACAGGCTCAATATTAGGGATAATCATGACTTTCCTTTAAGTGTTATTACCTTGAGAGACTGCTGCTACAGTCTGTGCCCTGTGTGTTTCTAGCCTTCTGCAGGGAGAGGGAGAAACTCTACCTGTCAACTGAGATAATGTTAGTGCCTAGAGACACACCTGCTGACTTGCCAATCAGGCCAGGCTTAGCAATATGAGTTTTAGTAAATTTTCAGAGTTTCATCACACTGAGATATCACAAATGGAGTCTATAGCCCCATTATAGTCTAGTTTCTCTGTGGCCTGGAGGGTTGTAGTAGACATTCACCTCTGCCTCTTGTACCACTAGGGCTTATTAGAATATTCTCACTTCCAATGTGTGTGACTTTAATGTCCCAGGGACTGCAGGCATCCTCTGCAAATTCCAAGATTCTATGAGCTCACTATTTTTCAGGGAGACTCTCCACCCCTGCAGACATGTGGATTCCTATTGAAATTGGCTGTAACATCATGATCACCATATGGTATAGTGGAACCTCTCAGAAAGAGTCTCTTTCTTCATGGTTCTGATTATGACAAGTTCTACCATGACCACAGTGATATTTGATGAACAGCCTGGCTGGGTGATCCAGAGATTTATGGGCATGAAGAATAAATTATACTTGTCCTTTAGGTTGGTGCTCTATATCTGCTGCGTCAATAGGATTGTTTCTTTTTTCTTTTTTCTTTTCTTGTAATATTCTCCTGGGAGTAAGAGAGCCCCCCCCCCCCTTTAGCCTGCAGTGCTTAGAGCTAGCAAGACAAGCTCCGCACATAAAACCTGCCATTTTTTTTCCTAGTTCCCTTCTTTATAAAATCATCATGTGTCCTCATGCTCTGTGGTGTCTTAGCCACATTCTCATTGTACTGTGGCGCCCTGCTTCAATTACTCAAGTGAAGGAGCTGTTTTTGCTTATTTTGGTTCTTTTCTTTCAGGGGGGAAACATGCCACAAACTTGTAATCAACCATCTTGAGATGTTATCTCTTCATAGTTTTTGAAAAAAGAGTGCATCACTTTCTAAACTGTTATAGCTTATGTACTGGTATTTTTTATTCTTAATTACTAGATTTGCATAATAAGTCCTCATAGCTGATACTGAAAGTCTGCTCTCTTTTTCAGAAATGTCTTGGCTAATATTTGAGTTTAATTTTTCCGTAAAATTTTACAACCAATGTATAATCTATATAAAAAGCTATTGAAACTTTGATGGTATTGCAATAAATCTATGGATTAATTTGGAAAAAAACTGTCCCTACTATAGTATTGTGTTCTCATCTAAATAGGGATATCTCTCCTAGTAATAAGGAGATATATTAAAAATGCTTATAGAGTTTTATTGTTTTCCATGTAGAAATCTTGAGTATCTTTGAGTAAATATACATTTAGGGAATTGAAACTTTTTAAATGCTATTATAATTTTAAAAAATTATTTCTATTTTATAAAGATGCATTTCACATTTAAATATTGATTTTTAGCTACCTGAAATTCTCTTTGATTTATTTTCATTTTTTTTTTGTAAATTATTTGGGGTCTTATATGTAGATAATCATTTTATACACAAATAACAGTAGTTTAGTAACTTCCTTTTTAATCTTTATTCTGTTCTTTTTTCCTTTCTTTTTTTAGACTGTGCTGTTTGAACCTCCATTATAATATATAATAAGATTGGTGATAGTGAAAACATTTATATTGTGTCTGACCCCAAATTTACTCCTTATTCGATGGGGATTGCTTCATTACCAATTATTTTTAATTACTTTAAAATATCTATTAAGATTTCTAATTCATAGTATATATTATTTAGAATTTTTTAAATTATTTTATTTTTATTTTTATTTTTATTTTTGCGGTACTGGGGATTGAACTCAGGGGTGTTCTACCTCCAAGCTATACCCTCAGCCCTATTTTTTATTCTTTATTTTGAAACCGAATCTCACTAAGTTGTGGAGTGCCTCACTAGGTAGCTGAGGCTGGCCGCGAACCCGGATCCTTCGGTCTCAGCCTCCCAAATGCTGGGATTACAAGCGTGCGCCACCACACCCAGCCTATTATTTAGAATTTTTAAAAAAAATATCAAATTAGAGCTGGGTGTAGTGGCACACACTTGTAATATCAGTACTTGGGAGACTAAGACAGGAGGATCCAGGTTCGCGGCTAGCCTCAGCTACTTAGTGAGGCCCTCTGCAACTTAACAAGACCCTGTTTCAAAATAAAGAATAAAAAAAATAGGGCTGGAGGTGTAGCTCGGAAGTAGAATACCCCTGGGTTCAATTCCCAGTACCGCAAAAAAAAAAAATCAAATTATATTAGACATTTAACTTTTTATGAATGTCTATTTTTTTTCTGTTATTAGAAAGTATTATCTGTATAATTTGCTTGTTGAAATTGGTTGAAGCCTGTTCGACGCACACAGCCTAAGTGATACCAGAGAGCCCTGCCCTTATGTAATCAAGTCCATTTGAGTGTAGCTATTCCCTGTGATGTACTTTCAAACAACAAAATATGGAAAATGGTGACAGGCTGTCATTTCCTTGTTTAACATACTGTATAGGTAAAGAGAAAGATTTTGAAGAAATACCTAAAGTTTATAATCACTTGAATTTACTGATCAAAAGGGCAATTATCCTTGCTGGATCTCATCTAATAAATTATGACCTTTACAAAAAAAGTTCTAGAGGTGAGAGACATAAATTTATATTCTTGTTGAGATTGAAGAAGCAAGCTGCCATAACTTCTATAACCAGAAAGACATGATTTTTGTCAATTTCCGGAAGTAGCTTGAAAGCGGATCCTTTCCTATTCAAATGGACAGATGACAATGTAACCTAGCTAATATCTTGATTTATTATTAAGCATAGAAAATTAATCTACTTTGTGACCAAGTACATATTCTAATTTTGAAAATATTCTTCATGTCCTTGAGAAAAATATGTATTTTTAATTGGTGATTGCAAAATTCTGCATATATCAATGAAATCAAATTTGTTATTTTTCAGAACTCTATCTTCTCTCCAGTTCAAAAGGGCCCTTTATACCTCCAGATATTTTCCAAAATTCCCCCTATTTACTAAACTCCAGAATAGTAATTTATAAAATTTTGCCATGGTTGAACTTGATAGATAATAGTGTCAAGAATCCCATGCTAAATTGCTGTCTTGACAGGACTAAGATAAACTATCTCATATTTGTCTGAGAAAATAATCTTTTACAAATTTGGATCTCAGCTGAGAGTGATAGCTCATGCTTACAATCCCAGTTATTGGGAGGCTGAGATAGAAGGATCCCAGGTTCAAGGATAGCCTCAGCAAGTGGTGAGATTCTCATCAACCTACTGATACCCTGCTTAAAAATAAAAGGGATGAGGTGTATCTTGGAGGCAGAATGCCCCTGGGTTCCATCCTTAGTACCAAAAGTAAATAAGTAAAAATAAAAATTTTGATCTCATCACATCAAATTTATTTAACATATAAATGGATTCCTATGACTCTTAAAATCAAGCCCAAAATCTTCAATGTATTCTGCAAGACCTCGTATAATCTTGCTCCTGTTTATCTGTTATCTGTGGAGCTTTGTCTCATACTCTTTCCTCTCTCATTCTCTGTACTACTGAAAATGGCTCAAATGGCTTCTGTATTTTTCAAAGGTGCCATAATTTTTCTGACAGGAGTTTTGCATATGTCAAAATGTTAACTTTCACCACTTCACCTACTTAAATACTGCTCATCTTTCAAATTTCAGCTTGAGAATCCCCAGAGAATTCTTCTGCTACTTCTTAAATGAGGTCAAAGTCTCTGGTTCTCAGAGTATACTGTACTCCTCTTTCATAGTACTTGAGAAAGTTACAATTTTACATGTTATTGGTTGACAAATGTCTGTTTATTCCTTTTATTTATCAAGTCTATGAGGCCAAAAATATTGTTTATTTTTTTTGTGTTTCATTGCTGTATTATTGCCTGGCACATTTTCTGTCATAGAGTACTTGCTGAGTGAATATTTATTGAAATTAGGCAGACTTGTGTAATAGCAAATACCTGGATTTGGGAATTTCAACTCAAGTTCATTTCAAGATACTAAATGTGATACAAATTATTCAATATGTCTGTACCTCCATTTCTTCATCTGTGAAATGGGGATAGTAATTGTATCTGCCTTGTCAGACTGTTTGGAGAATTAAATGAATTATTAAGTGTACAACACAGGAAATGAAACCTGGCTCATAATTAGTATTACATTATAGTTTACTATTATTAAATGAAGTAAAATATACTTACAAATTTACAGTCTTGTAACCCTATAATCTAATATATACATATAATATATACGTATATATACATATATTGCTATACATCTATGTAAGCTATATATATACACATATATATCCCTATACATATATCTATATCTATATCTATCATCTATCTATATACATATGTATATGTGTGTATCTATCATCTATCTATGTATATAGATATGTATGTATATATATGGATATGTATATATATATAGATATATATATAGATATATATGTATATGTATACACACATACATATATATATATATGTTCAATCTGTTCAAGTGTGTGTGTGTATAGCTTTTGTATTTCAAATATTGAACAGATTGAACAAATGAGAACTCCATTGTTTTAGGAATGCAATTGACCATTCTTAATTCTATATTCATTATTAATTCTAAAGTACCGTTAGCCCTGGCAGACCTACCTGTTTGACGATAATGGTGGTAGTGCTAAAATAGCTTCTTTGGAAAGCAACCCATAGGTATATAAGTGCATAATCATTATCTGATTCTCACAACAACCTGGTGAAATTTATTGTTTTCTTAGAGTAATTCTGAAATCATTTAATATGTTTGACATTCATGATAACTTGCTAAATGAGAAATGTTCTGCCAAGTACTCTGTTGATCTCTGTAAAAATCAGAGCTTATAAGAAAAACTGCAGAAAATATGCATGTCAACAAAAGGCATTGTACTAGGTAGGTATCAAGACAGTTATTAATATCTCACAAGTCCTTGAATTTGCCTAGTCTCTTTATTTTCTCTTGCCATTTACAGGGGTTAAAAGCTAAACTCTAAAGCTAAATGTAGTCTCTGAAGCCAATATACACCTGTCTGGAAAATACTTTCTCCATTCTGTGTTATATCTTATTTTAATAATTAACAAACTTTTTAAAAAATGTTTAGTTAAAATTCAAGAAACTCGTACCTCACTTAAAAATACATTTGCCAAATATTTTAACATGCTTTCCCATGTTTTTCTGTTGTTACCTATTTTCATCTGTTTCTTTTAGTATCCTATACCTAGTTCAGGTTACTCCACTGTGAAATATTCAACTATTTTTATATACTTGTATTGGGACATTATAATTACATATCATAGTGAGATTCAAAGTCATACAAGCAAATGTGTAGAATTATATGTTCAAAATGAAGCAGTTTGCTTCATTTGATAATTAGTTGCATTTCTTCTTTGCTAATATTGGCTCTTTTTTATTATATGACATTTCTCCCGTGTGTATGTCAAGAATGAGAAGGTTAAAACTCTATTATCCTCATTAACCTGCTCAGGTCAGGAACATAGGTAGCTTATTTTTTTCAAAATACCATCTGAGTGTTTCATAATTATGATTGTCCAGAAATTCAAGTGTAGTACAGATAGGGCAAGAGCAAAAACATGTTCATCACCCTAAATTATAGTAATGTTTCTAATCCAATGACCTTTACAACACACTGGCCACCATTCAAAGTGATTGCCAGTAGCTTGCGTTTGGTTTATTATTTTGTTGTTTTTATGAATAGGTTATGGGTAGGCAACAAATAGTTATTCTTTTTCACAATATTTTAAATATAGTCATATTGAGTATTGGGAGAAGCCAGAGAATGGCTGTCATTTTATTGCTTTTTATTATTTGCCTTTTTAGAAAGATAATTGTACTTTTCAATTCCCATCTACATTGATTGCATTGAACTTTTTTCCCCCATGGGGATGCATGCTGATTTATTGTAGTTATGTGAAGGGCTTTTAAAAATATCTTTCCTCTAAGTTTTCCTCTACAATGTCTCCCCACCCTCCAGCACTCTATCTCCTCTTCTCTCATTAGCAAGTAATGAATTTCATGGAAAGCATGGTGAATATTGTTACACAGTCAGTGGAAATTTGAAATGGACCCTAACACACAAGTCAGAGTCTGAAAGTGAGATGCTATTGAGAATTAAGAAAATGTGGAAAAACAAATTCTCAGAAAAAAATCACTTTGAGAAATACATTTATGCTTCATTAAAACTTTTTTGCATATTGATAAAAAAAGAAAATATGGGCCAACATTTTAATAATGAGAGAGAAAAATGAAACAGTAAGTCAACAATAAATAGAAGGTATAGAAATACTGACATTAAAACAATAGAATAATGGTTTTATAGATATCAAGAACACGAGGAAATAAAGATTCTTATAAGTGTTTCTCTATAATAAGTATCCAGAGGCAGATTTACTGGTACATGCCTGTAATCCTAGTACTAGGGAGGTTGAGACTGGAGGATTGCAGGCTTGAGGACAGCCTCAGCAAGTAGTGAGACTCTCATCAACCTAGCGAGACCTTGTTTCAAAATGAAAATAAAATATGACTAGGGGGTGTAGCTCAGAAGTAGAATGTCCCTGGGTTCAGTAACCAGGGCCACAAAAAATAAATAAATAAATATCCAGGAGTTAAGAATCCATTGAAACAAGCTGGGCATAGTGACACGTGCCTGTAATTCCAGTATTTGGGAGGCTTAAACAGGAGAATTACAGGTTTGAGTCCAGCTTGAGGTAATTTAGTGAAACTCTTTCAAAATAAAAAATTAAGTCTGGGAGTGTAGCTCAGAGGTAGAATGCCCCTGGATTTAATTTAATTCCCATTAACACACACACACACACACACACACACACACACACACACACTCCATTGAAACTTGAAACTTGAGACTATTCATGAACTTGGACTAAAATAACTGCTTAATTAATTGCATTGATAGGATTCAGGGTAGTACACAGCTCAATTTAATTTCATAAATATTTAAAAAAAACACATGGAAAGGATAAATAAATTTCTGTAAGAAAATAAATTAGGGCAATTCCATACAACTTGGGATGAAATTCTTTTATATATCCATACACAGAATGTAGAAAATGCTTAAGCTTTCCTTACAGTAATATCAGGAAGTTCAGAAATCCAGTCTCCTCTTCTTCAAAATTCTATGTATTTTTCTTGATTTGTTATTCAGAGATAGCTTTTTGTGGGAATTAAAGCGAGAAAGGGCCTGATTTCTTTTGGTCCTCCATTTATATTATGTTTATTATAATATGTTTGGCTATTACAGAATCATGTGAAACAGAAAAGTTGAGTGACATCACCTGTCAGTGATAAGGCATCCCACCTAATTGGCTAGTATTCTTTGGCATGAATTTGTTTTCATTTATATAGTGAATTATAGCCTAGTCTGTTTGGGGGTAATGAAAAAATGATAGGTATTACCTACCCAACTCATATGAATTAGCAGCAATATGGGATGCTTTATTCATTTTCAGGATGATGAAAAATACTATGTTATAAATAGAAGCATGGAACTTTGCTAAAGGCGTCAACATTCAGCCTGTGCAATGTCATGAGGTGAACCTGGAAAAGTTCTTGTGAAGGTTGGATCTGAATTATGAAGTACACTGGAGGCTTAATATTTTACATAAGGTGATGACGAGGGTTTTTTTTTTATGCAGTAGCATAGTATCTTTTATTACAGTTCTTTGCAGGATGATGATTCCACAGTTTTCATCTGAAAGACTTCATGTCTTAGCCTTCCTCAACTCCAAGGTCCACAGTTCTTGTCAGTAATCTTCTTCAGGGTAGCTGCCTCATGGATTGCAATTGACCCCCACTTATTTTTGGAGACTAAGTTTCCACAGGTTGGAAGATAATTTATACTTAAGCAATTAGTTTGCTGAAAATACCCTTAATATAATTCTTCCTGGACAATGGAAATTACTTATACTGTACTAACATAGGTGAGTTCATACAATTACCTCTTCACGAAACAAGCAACATCTCCTTTAAAGTGTTTTACTGTCCCCAAAATAGCTAGCACTTTTTTCACTAAAATGTGGCCAGAACCCACACATATTAGTACCATTAGGTCACCCATCCTGTAGATCCTCTGCTACAATAAATTGGTGTAGAGCATAGCCTCTGAAAATATAGCATGGATGCATATATGTGTCATAGAAATGGTGGTACAAGACAATTCATATGGGAGATACAAAGTGCTATGACTCCACAGAGGGAGAGATGTGATCTGTCTTGAGATAACTGAAATATTTTACTTAGAAAATAGCATTGAAGCTGGGCGTGGTGGCGCACACTTGTAATCCTAGCATTCAGGAGGCTGAGACCGGAGGATCTGGGTTCGAGGCCAGCCTCAGTTACCTAGTGAGGCACTCCACAACTTAGCGAGACCCGGTTTCAAAATAAAGAATAAAAAATAGGGCTGGGGGTGTAGCTCGGAGGTAGAATGCCCCTGAGTTCAATCCCCAGTACCGCAAAAAAGAAAATAGCAAAATAGCATTGAAGCTTGGCTTTGAAGGAGGGATATGATTTTAATTGCAAATAATCACATGGATGACAGTTTCATTCTGAAGTAACATGTTGATAAGGACACACAAAGAAGGAGATGTCGGAAGATGGAGACAGAGGAAGACCCTAAAGTGAACTTACCTCTAACTCACCTTGGGAACTCTGAATAGAGGTGTATCCCACATCCCAGACTACCTTTATGGGACATAGGAACTAAAAAGAGTTCAACTCAAGAATATATACATGCATGCTTTAAAACAACAGGGCAGGAAAAAAGGAAAAGAAAAAAAAGAACACATATATGAACAAGTGGAGATGAAAAACAAGAATAGTATGCACCTCCAATAGGCAGGAACTTTGAAAATCCCAGAAAATCTCATATCCAGCAACTTGAGAATTTCTTCATAGACAGTGAGGGTTCCAGACACAGAATTGCACATTCCCATGGCAACACTGGAGAGAACAAGGTGACTAACCCCATTACCCTGTCCCTCCCTGCTTCCCTAGACTGACTCTGCCTGGCAGCAAAGGTGAGTTCATGGTCCACAGGGAGGTGAGTACAGGCTCCACACAGTGACTAATTGAAAAGGGACCATAAAAAGAGAGGCAGGAATGCATGTTGCCCTTGGTTGCATGCTGTACCAAAAAAAAAATCTAAAGAAAACACCAAGCTTAGAAATTATAGCCATTTCTGTTGAGAATTCAGAATCCCTGTGCTCCTGGGTGGACCCAGGACCTTCTTTCTGGTACTTGCCACCTATAAAGACAGAGGGAGACACCAGTACAGGTTTTCACTGAAGGACCTAGCACTGAGGCTGCAGATTGACTTCTTTTTACAGGCTTCAGAGCAGGCAGAAATCCAACACTGGTTCATGTTAAAAACACTACAGAGAATAAAAAGAACTTTAGATAGGCAGTGTCCACATCACGCTGAGCATTGCAGGGCATTTTGTTTTACTAAATGAGCAGTGAACGCTCCCTAAAGTACACAACAGTTTCTGAAATAGAGGAAGTGTTCAATATATGTTAGTGATGGTAATGGTGTGCATGGTGGGAAACTGCTTGAAATTTTTGAGCTGAACAGTGATAGTTTTATGTTTTAAAGATTTTAAAGATATCGTTCTGACATCTGAGTGTGTTAACAAAAGATTTTATAACAGGGGAGGCCAAGATAAGTGTCAAAACCTGAAATGGTAAACCCCATTAATGGATATTGCAGTTTCTTTGAAGAGGCATCTTATTTAGGAATTAGAACATTTTTCTGGTTGCAATATGGAGCCACTGACACTTTCTGTTTCAGGGAAGTGATGTGCCCAAATAGTATCTTCACAAACATTAGAGAAAATACCATTCTACTCTTGTCTTAATAACAGTTTTCTAAAAATTACTAACGTGACTCCAGACCTTGCTTACTATTATGTTTACCTCTATGAATTCAGTACATAAAGTTTTCTTTTAATTAAAGTGTGGTTTATTTAATGTATTTACTTAGATCTTTCCATTTTTTACCCTATGCAACTACAATATTGTAAATATGTCATCTAAATTGTACATCACTGTCTTGCATGGTTAGCTGTAAGCATAATCCTTTTAAGACAATGTTCTTCATGAAACAGGTAGTCATGATAGTAATGGCTGAGCTAGTCATGACTAATATACTAAACCCTTTATCTCCTGTGGAGAAATGTGGTACACACAGGATACAAATAGTCCGCTTACACTGTAGTACAGTTACTACATATCCTTTAGAAGTTTCAATCTATCTTATTTTATTTTATAAAATGGCATTCAATATCTCCACTTTAAAAATCTGGTGCTTGAATTTCTAGTCAACTCAGGTAACAATTATTCCTTTAGCACATTCAATTCATATGTATGCTAGTGGCATACATTAAAGTAACTTTCTTCAGGAAGCCATTTAGGGAATGTTTTAATTGAGCATACATAATTTCATAATATTTTCTCAAGAGAAAATTAATCAAAGACCTAAATTAATGCACTTATAGGGTATTGGTTTAGAGATTTGTGTGAAATAATTTTCTTGATTATGAAAACACAGTAGCATTATTGTTACCACAGTAGTTGTCACTTTTTTAGTAATTGGAATATTTAATAACAAATAGTTAAGGTAATATGATAATATTGAAGAAAATATACATTATAATAAACTTTCAAATTCTATAGAATGCAGATGTCATTATTGTCATGTGTTTAGCTGATTTTATCTCCAATCTAGAATTTTTTGTATCTTTTATACAATTACAAGGTCTAAGCCTTCTTAATTGTCAAGTTTCCACAATTGCCAGAAGACAGTTGCTAGAGTATTATCAAAAACAAGTAATCATCTTATGGGATAGCATAGCATTGATCTTGCGTAACTCAACTAGCTGCAAATTGGACTTAGGTCAATGATGGTTTAGGCCAAGTTCACCAAAGGGCCAAAAGGATCATCTTCTTAAAATGCTAGCTGGTTAAAGAACACTTTTTTTACAGTTTCCTTTAGCAAATTTCTTTTATAGTCCCTATCAGTTGATGAATATCTTTGTATTATAGGTGCTGTCTTTAAAATCAGCTTCTTCTCTTCTTTTAATGCTTGGGTGACTCACAGATAAATTGTCACTATAGATGCAATAATATAGGGCCAAAGACTGATAGTGCCATATAAGACCTATCACCTTTCTATTTTTAAGGAATAACAGTGGTCAATTTTTCTTTACTTGATGAACTCTTCAACCAACTTAAACTTAAACTTATAACCTCTAGGATTATAGAGTTAATATGGTATTATTTTTATCATAATACTTAAAGTTATGATTACAAAGAGGAAAATAATTGTTAGGAGGGAAAACTTAGTGTACATAAGAATCCACTTTAAGATAATTAACTTTAAGAGAAGAAGAATAGTCTGCATTTTTCGGTGTTAGATTGGTTCCTATTGTATATCTTCTGCTAAGATTAACAGCTCTGAAAATTAATTCTTTTGCTTCAGTCATGTTTCTTTCACAGGTATCCTGGAATATGTTAGAGTCATATCCTTTTTGGATATTAGCTATATTATTTTCTTCCTCACATCAAAAATTTGCCTATGCCACAGAGACAGATCTTTATCAGCATATGGTTGGGATACTGAGCCTTATTGTAATGATTTGAATTTGGGATGTTCCCCAGCCCTCATGGAAATTGTATGGCAATGTTGGAAGTGGAACTTGGTTATAATTACAGTAGACTAAATTGTGATCTAATAAATCTTCCTTCCTCTAAGTTACATGGCCAAATATTTTAGATTGTAGCTGTAAAAATGCTGACTAATACACTGATATGTCAGATTCTATGGGAAATACTTTGTTCAATTCTTATCTCTATTTCAGATGGAAGAGAAGATTCTTTCATGTGCAGAGAATCAGACAGTCTGCTATAAAATAAGAAAGCAGAAATATGTTCAGCTTAAAATTCCACTTATCCATGCCAAGAGTATTTCTCTAATGTTTATTGATTCATTTCTTCTAAACTATCATAGATATTTTCTGCATTGCAGCCATTTTATGTAGTACAGTAATGTGTTAGAGATGAATTTCATTTATAACAATGATTCATTTAATGACCATTTGTTTGATCAAGACATTAAAACACCATATGACCTAGCTATACTACTCCTTGGTACCTTTCCAAATGTACCAAAATCAGAATATTATGGCAATATATGCATATTCATCTTTATAGCAGCACAATTCACAACAGTCAAAAGTTATGGTATATACACACAATAAAATGCTACTCGGCAATAAAGAAGAACAAAACTATATAATTTGCAGAAAAATGGATGGACCTGGAGAACATTATGCCAGTTGAGATTAACTAGTCACAAAAACTGAAGGGTCATATGTTTTCTCTCACATGGGGAAGCTAGTGAGTAATCACGATACCAGAGGGACTTCAAATCATGGAGGAGAAACTCCAGTGGAGCAGGGAGGTAGTCTAGGGGAAGAGGGAGCATCAATGAAGGAATCACTTCCATTGATATGTACCCATGTGAGAATACCAATGTCATTCTCAATATTTTGTTTGGGGAAGGGGAGGAGTGGGGAGAGAGCTGGGGGAGAGCCTACCAAGTGCTGTGTGCATGGATGTCACTATCACTGTCAACTACTTTATGATGTTAAACTATGATACATCAATAAATGTATAAAATTATTTTAAATTATTGCTGTATCTTTAAGAATATTTTGAGGAATCAAGTTTTGTTTACTTGTTTTGAAAGAGAAGCTTGATGATAGGGGTACTTATATATTGTGATTGCTGTCGTTTGATTGTCATGAGAGTTCTTTTGTAAAATGTGGCAAGAACACATGGCATTAAATGCCACTGTAATTTTGTAAGGGATCATAGTGCATCCTAGATTGTTTTTGGTAATATGGATATTTTAACAATATGAAGTCTTCTATCAACATAGGATATCATTCCTCTTTTTTGCATCTTGTTTATTTAATCAATAATGGATTTCAATGGAAAAGTCTTCAGCCACTTTAGTTTATTACTAAGTATTATGTTCTATTTGATGCTATTATGTATGGTATTATCTTCTTAATTTCATTTTCACACTGTTTATTGTTAGTTCATATAAACACAATAGATTTTTTGTGACATTGGGATTGAACCTGAGCACATTCTACCTTTGAATTACATTTCCAGCCCTTTTTATTGTTTGTTTTGAAACAGGGTCTCACTATGTTACTGTGTTCTGTCCTTAAACCTACAATGCTTCTGTCTCATTCTCTCAAATGCTGAAATTACAGGCATGTGCCACTGCACCTGGCTTAGATTTTATATGTTGATCTTTATTCATCAAATTTGCCAAGTTATTTGATTAGTTCTATGTGTTGTGTGTTTTTGTACACAATCTAGGGTTTTCTACATATAAGATAATAGATAATATCATGTGGCAACATAAATAATTTTATGCCTTTCATTTTAATTTGGGTGCCATTTTTTCTTTTTCTTCTGTGATTGCTCTGACTAGGACTTCCAATGCTATGTTGAAAACAGGTGGTAAGTTTCAGCATCCTCAGGCATGTTAAATATGTCAAGTCACATATGAACTCTGAGTTACAAAAATCAAAAGCCAGTCCCACAGGTAAAAACTGACAGACAAAGTTGCAATTTGGGGAACTGTTTAGGAAGAAGCTAGAATATGTATTTTTTTTCTACTTCCTCGTCAGTTATTGAGCCAGGGAGAGGGTCTGTGGTAAGTGTGGTAAGCATCCTAGTCTGTTTCTGTTTTTATTCTCAATGATTCCTAGAGAGTATTACATATCCCACCAATATTTAAGATAAACAGTTCTCAGAAAAATTAAGAATGTTATTCATATATTTTAGTACCTTCTGTCTCTAAGGAATGAGAATTGGAAAATTTCTCCTGACTGTATGATAATGTACCAGAGGAAGAGGCCCAGCAAAATTTCCTACAGGTTTTGTTATAATTGATTTTTTCATTAATCTCATAGTCAGTAGCTTCTGAACTAATTCATGGATTTCGTACAAAAAATGTGTCTAAATATAATTGTTAAATCTCTGTATGTATTCAGAGAAAAATATATGAGGCTTCTTATTGCACCATCTTTCTGACATTAGTCGGCCATAAGAATTATTTTTTGCTGGTTTACATATGCAAGTCAGATCTTTATATTTCTGCTCAAACTTCCTTATATATTTTGAGAAAAAATGAAGAAATATATTTTTCCATATAATTCTCAACACCCTAACTGTACTTTTCATATTGAATTAGTAGAAAATAACAACTATTGTGAAGGAGACAAAGAGAAAAATGAACATAGAAACTGGCTCAATGGCTCCCTTCTCTCAGATCCTATAACAATTATAGATAGCAATGTACAGCTTGGTATTATTTATGCATATGTCTTTTGTCTATGTAGGAAAATTTTCTATAATTCAGATAATGTTAACTTGGGGATGGATGATGAGGAGCTGGAACCTAGGAGACTTAGGAAATAGAACTCATTGTCTCTGGCTGGCCCAATTCTCCCTTGATGCATGTCTGCACTTCATCCCTATTTCTTCCACTTTTTTTTCATTCCACAGTTTGATTTGAACTTACCTGCTAAAAACAAGCAGAATGTTAAGTCCTCCAATATATTTCTGTGATTTTTAGGTGAGATAAGCAGGAATTGGATGCTGGAGCTAAAGTTTCTGGATTAGTCTCTTTTCCTTATATCCCTAAGCTAAATCTAATAAAAGTATGCAAAGAAAGTATGCATTTAATGTTCATTTGTTATATTGATTTTGTAGACACAAAATATTCATGTTCAACAAAATCATCTTTTATGTCAAATATTAAGAATGAGTACAACTGATTATATTATGTAGAATACCTAGAGAGAAATGTACCTTATTTTTAAAAAATCCTTGTAATAAGGATTACTTATTGTGTTTGCTCATTCTGTATCTCATTCAGACACAGAAGCTGAATGAGAACAAAATTATGTCATTGACAGGATAATGGATGGAACTCAAGAATATTATGTTAAGAAAGATTAGCCAGTCTCAAAAAATGAATTGTTATATATTTTCTCTTATATGTGGAAGATAGATAGAAATTAGGAACAAGGGTAACATCAGGTAGAGGAGCATAGACTACAATGGAGTGATGAAGGGATTTTAGGGGAGAAAGAAAGGGGACGTAGATGTAAAGAATGTAATTACATAATAATGAAATAATACTATGTATGTATATAAAACTAACAATTCCAATATCAAATACATGTACAGAGGAGGAGGAAGATGGGTGGGACCTGGAAGGAAGTACTCCAAGACTTGGGTACGTGTATGTTCCTATCATTCTATATTTCAGTATGATGTATAATTACAATGCACCAAATAAAATAAACAAAATATGCAACAGATCTCAATATGCATTTTTCTAAAAGAAGACACAAAAATGGACAACATGTAAATGAAAAAATATATGATATCATTAATCATCACAGAATTGCATATCAAAACCACCATGTTTTTTAAACCTCACCCCAGTAACAATGGCCTAATATAAAAAAGACTAGAGTCATATGTGGTGGTGCATGTCTGTAATCCCAAGTAGTTGAGAAGCTAAACTAGGAGGGTCACTAGTTTGAGGCTAACCTGGGACTTTAGTGAGACTTTATCTCAAAATAATAAAAAAGGGTTGGAGATGTAGCTCAGTAATAAAGTGGCCTGTGCTTAATCCCCAGCACCTCATGCATGCACACATGCACAAAAACACAAAAAAGACACACACACAAACACATACACACACAGGTTAATGATAAAAGTACTGGCAAAGGGATGGAGAAAAGGGATCCTTTTTGCACTGTTGGTAGAAGGAAACTAGTCTATTAATTGTAGAAAACATTAAGAGATTTCCTCAAAAAGTTAAAAATAGGACTACCACAGAAGCCAGAAATCCCACATCTAGGTATGAATCAAAAGTAAACAATATATATATATATTAGATGGGAGCTCCCATGTCCATTTTTCTCTATTCATATAGCCAAGAAATGTAAATTACCTCATTCTCCATCAACTGAAGAATAATGTCATTTGTGACAACATGGATGGAATTGGAGATAATTATGTGAAATGAAATATGTCATTAATGTCATTATCAGAAAGGCAAGTACCTCATGTCCTCACTCTCACTCATATGTTGGTATCATAGAAGCTGTGAGTAGAGTGGTGATTGCCAGAGGCCAAGGAGAATGATGAGGAAAGGATGGGGAAAGGTTGATCAGTAGATACTAAGTTATAGGTAGGATAAAAAAAATGTGAGATTTTATTGCACATTATAGTGACTCTTGATAACAACTGCATTACGTACATTTCAAAAATCTAGAAGAAAAGATTTTGAAAGTTTTTCTGCAAAGTAATGGTAAAGGTTAGAGAAGAAAAATACATTTAACCTGACTTATGTTGCTGTGTATCCATTGCAAATTTTAAAACAAAATTAAAATAGAAAAAGCAATCTCATTTTATCATTGCATAAAATTAACATATTTACAAATACACTTAATTAAAGTTGTAAAATATATATGATCTGTAGTTTAATAAAAATAAAAAAGATACAAACACATGGAAAGCACCCAATTCTAATAAGTTTGAGATCTTAATATTGTTAAAATTCCATACTACTCAAAAGGGTCTTCAGTTTTAATGCAACCCCTACCAAAATCCCAATGATAGCTTTGCAGAAATGGGAAAAAGCAGTTGAAAATAAATACATAATCTCAATTGGCCCCAAATTCCTAAACAATTCTGAAAATAAGTGGAAGCATACTTCCTCATTTGAAAATTTATTAAAAACCTATAGTACATAAAACATTAAGATGCTAGTATAAAACAGATATATAGACCAGTGCAAGCCAGGCATGGTTCCATACACTTGTAATCCCAGTACTTGGAGGCTGAGACAAGAGGTTGCAGATTCACAGCCAGCCTCTGAAACTTAGTGGGGTTCTCAGTAACTTAGAGCCTGTTTCCAAATAAAAAAAAAATAGGTCTGAGGGTGTAGTGCAGAGGTACTCTGGGTTCCATCACCAGTACCATGGGGTGGGGGGAGAAGAAGAAAATCAGTGCAATTTTATTTTATACCCAGAAATAACTCTCTGAATATATGGTCAAATGATCTTCAATAAGCAGGCCAATAACCTATTCTTAGAAAACACAGTCTCTTCAATGATTGGTGTTGATAAAACCTAGCTGTCCACATACATAAAAATATAGTTAGATCCTTACTTATATAAAATTAACACAAAATACATTAAACATGTAAACTAAAACTCCTTGAAGAAACCACACAGGGAAAGTTTAAAAGCAGTGGAATTGGTAATTATTTCTTATATGACACTGAAATAATTGTAGACAAAAATGGATGTTGTACTATAACAAATACAAGGACTTTTGGCCATCAAAGGGAGTAATCAACAGAGTAAAAAGGCAACAGACAGAATGGGAGAAAATATTTGCAAGCTGTATATCAGATAAGGATTATTATCCAGAAAATATAATGAAATCCCAACATTTCTATAAATGCAAAATAAAATATTCTTGCATTAAATGATCAAAATAATTGAATATATATAAATATATATATATAAATATATATATATTATATATATAAATATATATATATTATATATATATATATTCTCAAATAAGACATCTAAATGGCCAATAAATACATGGAGGGATGCTCAAAATAAGTTATCATCAGGAAAGTACAAATAAAAATGCCATGAGATAATACCTTACATCCATTAGGATTACATCTATAAAAACAAAATTAAAAAGGAACAAACAAACAAAAAAAACAAGTGGTGAAAATTTGGAGAAAATGAAAATCTTATACAATGTTACTCTGACTATAAAATGGTACAGATACTACAGAAAACAGTACAGAGATAACTATCAATTATAAAAATTGCTAAATGAATTAGAAATCCCATTTTTGTCATTTATCCCAAAGAATTGAAACTGGGATCTTGTGAAGATATTTGCATATCCATATTCATTAAAGCATTATTCATAATACCTAACAGGTGTAAACAACCCAAATCTTCATGAATAGCTGAATGAATAAATTTCTGTCATATGCTACAACATGAATAAAATGTAAGGATGCCATTGTAAGTAAAATAAGCCAATGAGTTAACCACAAATACTACATGATTATGCTCATGAATTAAGTAAAATATCCAAACTCATAAAAACAGAAAGTAGAATATTTCTCCAGTGGTTTGTCATGAGGAGAAATTGAGGAGCTGCTGTTTAATGGGTATTGATTTTCAGTTTTGTACGATGAAAAATTTCTCAGGGTATGTAACATAACAATGTGTGCATAATTAATGCTAGTGTGTCTTACATTTAAAATGGTTAATATGGTAAATTTTCCATTCTTTGTTCTTTACTACAATTTGAAAAATGAGAAATTTATTGTTAGCTCATGGACTATACAAAAACAGTTAGCAAGTGAAATGTGGCCCATTTGCTAAAGTTTCCCAATTTCTCATTTTCAACATCAGGTAAATTGAAATGGAAGGACATAGCAGGTTTTCCACCCAGTTAGCATTAGAATTTAAGTGATATGTGAATAATAAAAACTTTACCCTTTTCAAAAACACCATGTTAGGGGTTGAATTTTGCCCCAACCCCAGGGACACGTTGAATATCCAAAGCTCAATACCTGCAACTGTGACCCCACTTAGAAATAGTGTCTTTGGAGGCATAATTAAGCTAAGATAAAGTGATTAAGTTTGGCCTTGAACCAATGTGGCTGGTATCTTAATAAGTAGAGGAGAAGAAACAAACCACGTAAATGATACAGGTGAAGGTTAAAGTTAAAGTGATAAAAACCAAGGATGACTTTAGGATAGCAGAGCTAAAAGAGGGAAGGAATGAACTTCCTCAAAAGCCTTCAGAGGAAGTATGGCTCTGACAACACTATGATCTTGAATTTGTAACTTCCATAATTGTAAAATAATAAATTGTTCAGCCACCAAGTTTGTGACACTTTGTTATGAAATTAATATACACTATTGGGCAGTAAAATTTTTTATTTGTTAATAATCTGTTATATTTTGTGCTCTCATAAAAGAATGGTACAGAATATAATTGCTACCCAGGAACGTAAAATCCAACTTGGAAGACAAACCTAATGCTCATGAAACAACCTGAAAATATTAGATTATTTAAACACTACATTGTGTAGTAATATATAAAATGAATAAAAAAGAATGCTTATCAATCTCACCAGAAATTAAAATGTTACCTGAATTAAATTTATAACGTTAAATGATATAACTTAGAGTCTGAAATGAGCAAGTCCAAATAAACTTCCCTGGCTATTATTATGTTGTGTATATAAAGCTACTCCTTCTCATAAATGTTGTATACTTGTCATTTGAAGAATATTTAGCTTAATCACTTGATAAATCATCTTATATTGCAATATATATATGTATACCAAGAAATTCAATCAGAATGTATGATCTACATGTCTACAGAAAATAATCCAATTCAATATTAGAGGATCATAAACTGGATAAAATTGGGAAGCCATTTCTAAATCTATGTCTCCAAGTAGACTCTCAAGTTTAGAACATTGTCTCAGTCAACATTCTCACTGCTGTCATTCAAAACAACTTACTATACTATTTAGAGATAGATAAATTAATATGCTCACAATTTTTAGAGATTACAGGGTTCAGACCATGTAAAGCCAGATCTTAGGAGCTCGGGGCATGGTAGCAGAATGCAGAAAAAGGAAGAAAGTGCAAGGGCTCTACTCTCACATCCTGGAGGCCAGAAACAAGAGAGAGAGAGAGAGAGAGAGAGAGAGAGAGAGAGAGAGAGAGAGAGAGAGAGAGAGAAAGGACAGAAGGAATCTATATAACCCCTAAGGCCACATCCCAGGGACCCCTCCTCAACTAAGCCGCACTTCCAACAAGGCTGCCTACTGTTTTTGAGGTCTCAGGGAACATTTTCAATCCAAATTATTATAAACTTATTACTGGATCATGAAGTTAAGGTATTAAACTTTCTCAAATGCTTTATGTGTGTCTTTGCCTGACTGATCGCAAAACTTTTATTGTAAAGTGCATGTACCACCAGTGATTACTAATGAATATATAGATATGAGGTCAAAACTAGAATCAAAATATAATGTATCTTTAAGTTGTAGTGAGCAGTAAGTGAGTAAACTTTGAGCAGATTCTGAGTAACTGCTTTTGATGGTGGCAAGTGACTAATAGGGGATGACAATCACTAAAAGGAGAGATTGTTAATGGCTTAGTTGAAGAAATGAATTGGAGTTCATTTTTCTACATAGTAAGTCATCTATTTAAAATTAAACTTCTAAGCAGGAAAATACATATTCACAGTAAATATCATGTCAAACTTTGCAACAACACCATTGATCCTTTACTATAGAAAAGACACACAATTGCCTTGTAGAACATAGAAATAGAGTTCACAGTAATGAAAAGTGGAAAGCATAACTATGACATTCAGAAGAGTAAACTAAAAGGGAAAAAACTTTTTTATAATCAGTAAGGATTGTATAGATGGTAGTTAACATGTGCATAAATTGCTGATAATTAGTCAATAATGAAGCCAGTATGTTAATAAATCAGACCTTGTAGAACTAAAACTGTATGAAACATGGCACTTGGGCACAGACTGAACTATTGAGAAGGTAGTCCCTTGCTTGCCAAAAGGGCAAAAGATCATTAATTTATTTGTAAGATAATCTAGAGACAATATAATAAATTTATATATGCAAAACGAAAATACATCTACTTAATTTAGACAAACTATCTCATTATCTTAAAGACATGAGTTAAATAACCACTCTGGATACTCACAGATACATAACTAGGCGAGTATTCCTTTCAGCACTAGTATCTCATTCAGCTTCCATCTTGCTTCACCTTCAAGATCATTTTATTAATTTATTTGACATTGATCATGTTAGTGCATAAAAACTCAAATGACTTTTACATGCTGCTTTTGTACCCTGAAACTTTGTTGAGTTCATTTATTAGGTTGAATATTTATGCATTGGATCTCTATGTATAAATTCATAGAGTCTGTGAATACATATAGTTTTTCTTCTTCCTTTCTGATTTGGATGGATTTTATATTTTTCTTGTCTAATTTATATGACTGTGACTTCCAGTACTTTAATTAATATTTGGGGGATATGTATCCTTGCTTCTGCTCTTTTCTTAGAGTAAAAGCTCTGTCTTTTACTATTGAATATGTTAGCTATGTTTTTTTCATATATGACTTCTATTTAGTTGAGATAGTTTCCATCTATTTGTAGTTTTTTGAGCATATTTACCATGGAGGAAGTAGAATTTTATCAAATTCTTTGCTGAATCAATCAAGATAATCATTCTTTGCTGTATCGAGATAATACTTAAAAATATTTCATTAGTGAATTGCACTTGCACTTCATAGAGAGTTTCAATGTAATACACACACACACACACACACACACACACACACACACACAGATATCAGTAGATTTCCCTCCAAATTCCATGCCACTTACACCTCCTTCACAATATGAGTTAGTGATAATGGAAATAATAACTTCACATATTGCCAAAGTATTATTTGAACTGTTTCCTTGTTCAATCCTTCCTTGTCCCCTTACTAACTCCCTCCCCTAACTTATTTTAACTAGTTTCTCTTTGTATTACTTACAGTCACTTATGTTTCCTATTTTTTCTCTAGCTACTTTTATTTAATCATTCAATAATGCATCCATATGTCAAAACATTTGGTATGATTTGATATGATTTGGGTCTGGAATGCCTGCCTCCCAAAGCTCATGTGTTAATAGCATTGTCCCCAGTGCAGGAAAAAGATTCTGAGATGAGGCATGGTTGGAGGAGGAAGGTCACTGTGGTCATGACCTTGTGAACTATATCTGTCCCTGCCTGCCTCCCTTTGATCTCTCTGCTTCCTGCCACCATGACTGATGGTGGCTTTTCTCTGACATGTGTGTCTTTTGTCTCAGAGCTGGGTGACTATGGTCTGAAACCTCTTATACCTCTGAAACCTGTAAAACTGTAAGCTCCAATAAACCTTTCTTTTTCTAAGTGTGCTTGCTAGGTATTTGGGCCACAGTGATAGAAAAACTGACTAAAACAGGTGTATATTATAAATATTACTGATAGAGTATGTGTGTGTGTGTGTGTGTGTGTGTGTGTGTGTGTATGAAAGAAGAAGAATGTGAACCAAATGGATTGATATGAATAAAAGCATAGACAAGGAAATATGGTGAGTGTGCTAGGAATTGGCAAGTTTTTTCCAATTGTATTAGTGTAAGTGTACAAAGGGAAGTAGTTGAAGGTAAGGCTGAACAATTTACTTGAATTCAAGTTTGGAGTACCTTGTACCTTGGATGCTGGTCTTGATTATCTGAGTAAAATTGGAATGCATGAGAATCTTTTATGGTTTAATGGGGGGAAAGTAAAAGGCAATTGTCACATCCGCAGAGTAATCTTCTGGTGGAGCCAAATCCAGCATTTAGACCTATAGACTCCTAATAATATATTTCCTGGTATGTCACATTGCTTTAAATTTTGAATATTAGCATGTATGTTTATTATGTCCTGGCATACTTTTGTTTTCCTAAACTTCAAAATTAATAAGATTTTATATTCTATTGGTATGTAGAATCCACTATTGAAGCTTCTACCAACAATTTGAGTGCAGACCAGAATTTACATGTTCTGTATATTGCTCTTACCAAGATATTTTACTCTAAATTTCATTAATTAACTTTGCAGATGATATGTTTCCCTTGAGTGACATTTTCATGTTAAAATTATATTGTATTTGATTTGAAAAGCAACCTAATTAAGGCACATATCCTGTATGCGATTTAAGTCTCTTCTCCCAATGGAATCATGAAACAGTTAGAAAAATAATGAATTACATCTTATATAATCTTTATTGCTACTTTAAAAAAGACTAATATATTCAGTTTGGGTTGAAGTAACATTTCCCTGAGGAACAATTTGTTTCCACAAATTAGATTGGTTTCTCATGTATAAGATTATTAAGCATGAAGGAGGAAGTTATTGGACATCATATGTCCTATAGGAATAGTTTTTTTTTTTTCCTTTCAGAACTGAACTCACCTCACAGATTAAAGACAAAGATAGTTAATAATAAAAAAAAATAAAAATGCTCCTCTCTTCCTCAACAACTTCTTATTCATCTTACCTCTTTTCATTTTTTTGTTGATTATGTCAGGTGAAATTTAATATTTTGTAGCATTTGCTTCAGGAATTCTGAAAATTACTCAGGTTGTTGGTATAGTTATATGGTCGTCCATCACCATTCATTCTCTACATTAGATTCCCAGAACTTGTGCATCTTGTATCTGAATGTGTGTACACTTTGACTGACATCTCCCTCTTCTGGGGACGGTATCCCCCTCTTCTAGGAACCTGAAAAACATCTCCACATTCTTTTTCTCTGAGTGTAAATGTCAGAAGTAGACTGTCCCTGGGTTCAATACCCAGTAACACACACACACACACACACACACACACACACACACACACCCCACACAGACACACACACACATACACATACACAAACCACAAATGCACTAGCTCCTCCATCTAAGAAGCCAGATATTTAATTCACTGGTTGTTTTCATTAGAAATATAAATTATCTTTTAGCCACAAATTGTATCAATATTCTGGAAAGGATTTTCTGAAATTTAAGGTAGTCAATTTTCAAAAGGATAAGTTCAAGCTTTATTATGTGGAAAAAGTAGGAAATTAAGATTGTTTGTATTTCAAGGGTTATAAAGAAAAAGTTTCTTGGTCTGAGATGTGTGTCTACTGGCTTGAGCATGGGAATATTAGTTGCAAGTTGACAAAAGGTAACACCTTAACCAAAGGAAGCTTGGTGATTCTAATGATAACAGTAGTTTTGGAGAGGAATAGTTTGGGGAAGATGAAAGAATGGAGACCATTAGCTTTATTTTTTTATTGTAGTAATTCATGCATTGTAAGCATACATCTTTGTTAGGTACAAATTGTTAACGACATATTTGCACACATTTCTCATTTGACCCCTTCCCCAATTCCCACCCCGTTCCCTCACCCTCCCTCCCTCTCAGGTTCAGTTCAGTGAGTGACCTTGATATAATTGTGTAAGTACATGATGTGCCTTAGGGTGTCCCCCCGCCCTGTCCATCCCCTTCGATTAAATCAACTTCTTTGCTTATCTAGGGTCTCTCCTTTTCATCTAGAGACCCTCCTATGCCCTATCATCTCCCTAGCATCTGCATATGCTGAAAAAACAATGGCAATTATCTTGGGATGTCTTTAAGGCAGTTGTAACCTCAGAGTCATTTCTCTCTGAAGGACCATACTGGCTCATGCTAGAAAACTGGGGTCAGTGAACCAGTCTTTCAACATAAACTAGTAAAAGAGATTATTGATGGAAGACAGTAAGAAACAAAGGCAACAAGAATAACAAAATCATTAGACAGAACTGCTTTCTTAGTGTAGACATAATTAATTTATCTTCCATATTTAGTTATGAAACACTTGAGATTCTTGGACATAAGGAAATGAGAGTTTCAAAAAACAAAAAGTCATTGGGCTTTCTGTTAATTTACAAATCTGTTCTCAAGTCAATTTTTGGTGTGGTAATGGGGGTTGAACCTAGGGGCATTTCTACCACTGAGCTACATCCCCTAGTCCTTTTATTTTACTTTATTTTTAATTTTATAATGGGGTCTCACTCAGTTACAATGCACTGACCTGGAACCTATGATCCTCCTATCTCAGCCTCCCAGTTACTGGGATTATAGCCATATACTATCATGATCAGTTCAAACCAATTTTAATTGAAATAAGAGAAATGAGAACATGTCTATATTAGCATTAAAAATTGAAGACTTGTGGACACTGGATATATTTGAAAAAAAGAGAAACAATTATATAATCTCAGGGATGAAAGAATCCTTAAAAGGTTATCTCTCTACCCATTCACCTAATGTATATCTTGCCTTCCATCTTCCTTCCAAGTGAACTCATCTCAGTCTGTGCCTGAGGCCAATTTATTAACTTTTGAAAAAGATGGTTGTGTGTGTGTGTGTGTGTGTGTGTGTGTGTGTGTGTGTGTTTTACTGGAAGTTTAAGCCACACCCCCTGAACTATTTTTTGTGTGTGTGTGGTACTAGAAATTAAACCCAGGGACATTCTATTCTACCTCCAAGCTACACCCCCAGCCAAAATTTTATTTTTATTTTGAAACAGGGTCTCACCAAGCTGTGGAGGGTTTCACTAAGTAGCTGAGGCTGGCCACAAACCTGCAATCCTCCTTTCTTAACCTCCCAAATACTGGGATTATAAACGTGTGCCACCATGCCTGGCTTTATTTTTCATTTTGAAACAGTGTCACTAAGTTGCTGTGGTCATTGCTAAATTGATGAGGCTGGTCTTGAACCTGGGATCCTATTGTGTCAGCCTTCCAAGTACTAGTATTATAGGTGTGCACAACTACACCTGGCTGAAAAAGATGATTGATAAAGGGCCTTCTTTAAGTTGATCTGAAATACATTTCTAGGGTACCTTTAATTTGTTAATCTTGATTCTGTCGTTTTGTGTCCAACAAATAAACTTTTGTAACATCTTGTACAAGACCATCTTATAAAGATTTGATGATAGCTATGATGTCTACTGCAATTTATATATTTCATGTTTTTCTGTTTACTTCCTTTCTTTTACATCATTAAAATAAATATTTCTAATACTTTCAAATATTTCTCAGGTAGCATTATTTTGACTTTCTTTGTAACTTGGTCATTTTAAAACTGTTTCTGCTTGACTAGAGATTACTATCATAATATACAGAGCTTAGAAGGAACTAAATATAAGTTTCTTGTTACTATGTGATAATTAATTTGAATATATGTTTTTACTAAAACAATCAAGACTATATTAACTATTTGACAATTACTGAATATCTTTGTCAGTGGAGTTTCCTTTTGTCCTAAAGTCTAAAATCTTGTTTACAATTGTAATCTGCAGACTAAGGTTTTCTATGTCCTATAGTAAGGTCTTTGAGGTTTTGGGTATGAGATTCAATTCATTATCTTAGCCTAGAAAGAACTTCCTTGTTCCTGAGTATGTTATTCCTGATACTTTCAATTCTTTCTAGCTTCTTTATAGCATAAAGCTTGATTATTCTGTCTCCTCAATATTTGCTCAAGCAGTGGGTAAAATAGTAGGAAAATACATTTACCATGCTATGTGAAATATCCTGCATTTGACATTGACTAATCAGCATCTTTTACATAAAATTATTCAAGCAGCTACAAACCCACCTAATTGTACTAGCACATAGCATGTTATGTTTCTATTCTGTATTCAAAAATATCTGAGAGGCCCTGTCAAATGTTTACTGAAGTACAAATACACTGTCTACAAGGGTTATTTAAGCTCTCAGTCTAGTTCTACTGTAAAGCAGGGAATTAAAGTTAGAAATGATTAAAAGATGAAGTCATTCAAGTCTACCCTGGATCATTAGGCTAGCCTGAAGCAGAACAGCTGTAAATGAAATCAAGGAAAGCAGAGTTTAGTCAAAATTGGACAGATAAGACCATAATAAATTAGTATTCAAGCTTTTCTTATATAAAATCGTACTAAAGGTGTTATTGGAATAAATAAAGGATTCTTCATTATTAGACCTCTCAGGGTTTATCTCCTCTAATTCCTCTAAGAATGCCATTGGTGATTAACCTTTTTCTTGGGTTGTTCTCCATAAACCAAAAGAGTTAAGTAAAACAACACCATTGGGACACTTCCCAAATGAATGTCTAATGAATATAAGTCCCATAAATAAGCTTGTTTGTTTTCACTGTCTGGTTTCCCTGATATCATAGAAAAACAGAATGTACGTGCAGTTGGAATAGCTTTAATAGAAATCCATGTTGTGAAAAAGGGTCCATGTGCTTTTCAGTGTTTATCTTCTATTTGTCATCACTCTTGTTAATGACCTCTTTTTGGGTAACAGAACAATGCTCTGGCAATGACCTAGGGTATTCTGTAAAGATGTCATGGTTAATTTAGATAAATATTATCTTTTCCACATCTTCTGGCAGCAGAGATTGTTGTTCAGCATCAATGCTTCTAGCAATGCTAAATATTCTCAGTATGTGTGTGTTGGATAGCAGATAACTTTGATAAAATATAGCCCATCTAGGTAAGGCTAGCAAGAGAGTGATTGCTTTTCTAAGACACTTTTTCAAAGTGTCTCCCTTCTTCTGTCTTTGACTCTCTTTTTGGAGATTTTTCTTTTCATTTCAAATGCTTTTGGCTGTGGAAGTGAAATTGAATGTCACTCCTTTGACATTCAAAATATGGATAACCTTTTTTTTTTCTTTCCTATAGTTTCTCTCCAAACATATGTATTCATTTCCTTAGATTTAACTTTCCTCAATAATTTTTGTATCTCTCTCTGAGTAACATATATATTCTACTGGATATTCATCACTCTTTAATTGTATTTTTACCTGCCTAGCTTTTTTAAATTCATATCTCTACTTTGTTAGCCATTAATTTTTATAATGTTTAGCTTTTATTTTAACCTTTGTCATTGTGGAAAATTGACTCATTAGTTTCATTCATTTGCTAATTATCTAAAAATTACAATAGAATAAGTGAATTGCTAAATAGATATTTATGCTATTGTTGTAAAAGGGAATTTGTGGACCATAAAAGGACACACCCAATTGTATGATATCTTAGTCAGCATTTTCACAGCTCTAATCCAAAGACCTGGCCATGTAATTTAGAGAAAGTAAGATTTATTAGCTTACTCTTTGGAGATTTTAAGTTTAGTCCATCTGAGACTGGGGATCACAAGTCTCAGGTCATGGTGGGAAGGGGAGAGAGGGAGAGAGAAGGAGAGAGGGAGAGAGAGAGAGAGGGAGAGAGAGAGGGAGAGAGAGAGAGGGAGAGAGAAGAGAAGAGAAAGAGACATCAGCTTTAGGGTCCCACCTTCTCCATCCGGCCACTCCCTACCTGCTTGGGCCACCACTCAGATAAATCCATCAAAAATGGATTTAGTAACTTGATATTACAACTAAACCCTGTTTCCAACATTACCAGCCTATTTTTGTGAGTACTGGGGGACACCCCAAGTCCAAATCATTACACCTGGGTTGTCATCAAAGCTTTCTTAGAAGAAAGAGCTTTTGTACTCAGACTACAGGTGTGAATAGTACTTTATTGTCCGGGTCTTAGCCCGGCTGGAAAGACCCTGCCTCTAGATGGCACCTGGCAGAGTGCCAGAAGCGGCTGCAGGTGGTAACATTCTAGGGCTGCGCCACACCAAAGCGTATGCACCAGCACGCACGCCCGGCTCGTGGCCGGCCCAGATGAGAACTGTATGAGGCACCGCATGTCTCAAGTCCTGCGCGGCTTTAAGAGCCTCCACCTCTTGCCCGAGGTGTGGTTGCTGGGTTGCTGGTGGTTGCTGGGTGGTGTGGTTGCTTGTGGATGGTTGATTGCTAGAGAGAGGGGTTGTCGGGGGTCTGTTGGAAAGGTACTATTGCGAGGAACGCCTATGGAGAACGAGAGTGGGGTTAGAGAGACGATTGCGGTTGGAGAGACAGTTGCTGTCAGGGTTAAGAGAATGATTACTGTTACTATTACTGCTTGGGCAGCGTCCTCGATCCCAGAGAGAGAGAGAGAGAGAGAGAGAGAGAGAGAGAGAGAGAGAGAGAGAGAGAGAGAGGTATAATAAAGAGAAGTTTGAGCCAGCAACGTTCAGTCGTCGTCTTTATTGGGGCCTCACGGTTGGGGATTCAGCCTGGGGTCCCGATACTTTATAAGTATTAAAAAAGAGAAATAAAAGAGAGACAGAAAAAATGCTACATGTAGAGGTATGTACACATGAAGCCAGATGGTAAGTATGGGGAATATTATAGTTCCGGATGACTGTTGTAAAGTAGAGAGGAGAAGATGACTGGAAATGAGGATAAACAAACCTAAAAAATATAAATCATGAAACATCTTATGTTTCAGTGAATGATGAGAAACACTAAATGCATATTGTGAAGAGTATGATATGAATAAGTTTTTGCATTAAAAGTGTCATTCTGCAGATTCCTTCGAGGACATATTAGAGAATGTGAAGACTTCAGATAAGAAAGGAATTATTAAATAATTCAAGTGTCTGGTGAGGTGTGCATGACCTAAGGCACCGACAGTGGAGATGGAAAGAATGATACAAGAGAAGTTCAAATCTAGATGATTGATTTTGTGCCAGGGGATATTTGAGAAGGAAGACTATAGTATTATTCCCTTGATTTTGACTTAGGTGACAAGATGGATAATGCCATTCAGCAGGATGGGGAGCACATGAGGACAGAGTTGGAAGAGATGAAAACAATGAGTTTTAGAGATGTTTGTTATGAGAGGGCTTTGCAACAAGCAGTAGGGAGATATTACGTATGAGTTTAAGGTCAGAAGAGAAAACTGGGAGCTTTCTGCAGATGTGGGTGTCAGCATAAATTTAACAGTTGAAGCTAAATATGTATTTCATATTCTCAGGCTATGCATGTGGAATAAAAAAAAAAGTAGAGCTCTCTCTCTCTCTCTCTCTCTCTCTCTCTCTCTCTCTCTCTCTCTCTCCCCCTTCCCTCCCCTTCCCCCCTTCCTCTTTTCCTCCCTTCCACCCTTCTTCCCTCCTCTCTCTCATAGAATGAAGAGATTGCCCTGGAAAATTTCCTAAAGTACATAGCACAGTTCATTTTTATTCTGTGTAAATTCTTAATCACTTTAGCGAATCTCTTATTATCTTTATCAATATAGCAAACTTTCATTTAAATTTTAAAAAGAAAAGACTATGTTATCTCAGGTTTCTGTCATTTTTGCTCACATTTAAAGACTTCAGAAAAATAATATTCAGGGCTGTGAGTTAGCTCAGTGGTAGAGCACTTGTCTATCATGTGAGAGGCACAGGTTGTAATTCCCAATGCTACAAAAAAGTAAAGAAATAAACTAATTAAAATGTTTAAATTATCCAACTGTCAGACAGTTACTATATCTCTCCGTTCCTCTGCTTTATAGTATAACATATTAAAATAAAAATGTTTTAGGCTCTCAGCTCAGAAATATTAGGAATCACAGAATTCCTCAATATTTAAAGATTCTTATGACATTTATTTATTTTTTCTTTTCTTGTCCTCCTTCTGAACTACAGGATCAGTCTCTGGCTTTAGGCTTAGGCTTGTTCACCTAAACAAAGAGCATTTATTCTTTTTTCCTTGGTTTCGCCAAAGTTCGTCATATACATTGGTTATATAATATACATTCACTCAAATTTATAGGCATTATAGCTAAAATTTTTCATCTCAAAACTTCCCAGCAGAGAGATAAAATTAAATACTAAACATCTTTGTTCTTAACAATTATTTGGCTCTATCAGCCACAAGGAATAATAATTATATACTTATATTATTAATTATATTTTATTATATTATTATATAATTATTATAATAATTATTAGAATACTAATTATAATTATATATATACATATATATGTATATATATAATTTGTTACTGGGTATTGAACCCAGGTATAATCTATCCTTGAGCTAAAACCCCAGCCCTATTTTGCTTAATATTTATTTTGAACAGGGTTTTTCTAGGTTGTTGAGGCTGGTCTCAAACCTGTGATCCTCCTGTCTCCGCCTCCCAAATACTGAGATTACATGTATACACCACCTTGCATAGCCCAAAGGGAATATTTTTGTTCAACTTTATTCTCAATACTCTTGTCTTGGCCTCCATCCATATTTTTTTGCAGATTACCTAGTTACGCATACTTGTTAAGAAAACAAGTTCTAGAGCTAGATATCTTTAGTTTTAATTCTGACTTTACCAGAAATAAATTTAGTCTGAATTTGGAAAAAAACATCTAATCTCTCTGTGGTTCATCAGTTGTCTCATAGGATTATATGGAAGGTTATCTGATTTAATATTCATAAAATATTAGGACAACACCTGCCCCAAACTCAATATGTTAGCTATTATTATTATTGTTGTTGTTGTTATTATTATTATTATTATTATTATTATTATTATTATCTTATAACATACCTCTGATTCCTAACATCACCTTCCTAAAATGTCCTCTTCCCTTCTAAAATTCCAAATTTCAACAAATTTTTATGCAAAACAACCTATCTCCATATTTGTCTTAAAAAATTCCTTAGTGTTACAGTAACTGGCCCAAAATATGCATTAGGCTTAAAAAAATTCAAAAAGATATTTACAAAGTTGTTAGGCATTTCTCCCAATAGGAAACTTTATACATATTATATAATTTGTAAACATTTATGTTTTACAGAAAATATATCTAACGGGAGTTGGTCTAAAAGAATTCAGTTTTATCCAATAACAATGAATTATCTCTTAAATAATAGAGAATTGGAAAACTAGGGGGAAAAGCATTCTCTTTACATTAAGTAGGTTCTCTATGATAAAAACTCAGTTCTTACCACTTTTTTCACCTGAAGAAGCTCATATCTCTTTTTCTGTGTCCTCTGCACTGTCTGACCTAAGTTTCACTTATTAAAATGGATGTTGCTGGTTTAGGCATATAAGAAGGTGGAAGTGTCAAGGGAGACTGTCTTTATGCTGACATTTACTAAGGCTTTCTAAAGTGTTCACATTATATGACAAATACATTTTATTCAAACTGATGTAAAGATCACACCTCAGAGATTTCTTTGTTTTGTTTTTAGGAAGTATCCAGAGAATAAAAGAAGTGTGATATGAATAACATTTTTTTTCCTTAACACACCTCCTTATCACAATCCACTATAGTTAAGATATATTTCTTCACTTTTATAGAATTGAAGGTAACATTATTCATCAGTATACTATTTTTCTGTACATGGCTTTGGTGAATAACTTAAAATTGAATTAAACTTCTATTAAGAGATAAAATGACATATATAAAAATGTCCAGTTTTATAGTTAGACTCGAAGCAAAGCCCCAGCATTCACAAGTTATGTGATTTTTTACAAGTGATCTGATCACTTCAGGCTTCAATTTTTTCATTGGTTAAATGGGAATATTATAATATACTACAAATATTGTTGTAAAGGTTAGCATAACATATACAAAGTACCTAGTATAATTTCTGACTCATATCTGATCCTCAAAAGTGCTATTTATGAGTGTTATAATGCATGATTATTTGTTTGGAAATATTATTTAACTCTTCCTCTATGCAGCGTTCTGTGTTAAGTACTAATATATAGTGATGAACAAATTAGATACAGTCTCTATCTTCATTGAAATCATTATCATCATTAATGTTAATATTGTTGGCCCTATATTCAGATTACTAATTTTCACAAACTAGAAGTATAAACATATACACTACAATAATATTTAGGATATGCATTTCACTTTATTTTTATTCTATAACCAAATCAGTTTTTGAAATATGTTAGGACCATTGTTTCAACTCACAATTATTTTATATGATCATTATGGAAATATAGAAGTTGTAGGTGTCTGGAATGATTCTCTACAAATTGTAGGATATTTCCTATGCTAGAGACTGAGTTCAAAATTCATATGTTGAAACCCTAAACTCCAAGGGGATGGAAGTATGAGATGTGGCCTATGGGAGTTGATTAGGTAATGAATGTGGTATCCTTATAAATGGTATTATTGCCTTTATGAAAAAGGACCTTAGAGGGACTCTTGCCCTTTCTATTAGGAGAGGAAAGTGAAAAAGCTCCATCTGTGAATCAGAGAGAAGGTTTTCACTAGAAGCTAAATCTGCTGATAACTTAACCTGTGATTTCAAAGGTTCCAGAAAAATGAGAAATAAATTTATTTATGAACTACCCAGTTTATTATATTCTTGGCACAATGGACTAAGACTTCTTAGAAGTTTTTTGGTTTTTTTTTTTGTTGTTGTTGTTGGTTTTTTTTTTTGGTATGGGGAATTGAACCCAGGGGTATTCTATTTCTGAGCTAGACCCAGGTTCAGGGGAAACACAGGTTTAAGGCCAGCCTCAGGAATTTAGCAAGACCCTCAACAACTTACCAGAATCTGATTTAAAATAAAAACTAAAAAGAGCTGAGGTCTAGCTCAGAGGTAGCATGTCCCTGGTTTTTATCCCCAATATGTATATATAAATATTCTCAGAATATTTTAACTTTGATATTTTAATTCTCGATAAATTGAGGTACTATAATATGAAAAATAAATATGCATATGAGGATTAACAATGATTACTTTCTAATCAAGAATAATAGCACTAATTTAAAAAATAATTTTGGTTTATCTGAAAAGTATTTATACTTCTCTAAATTTATCCCTGAGGGTATACAATGTAACTAAGCAGTTAAATATGTGTAAGGGCCTCTGAGAAATGGACATTTTTTGAAGTTGGAAGTATTAGATAATATTATGCTAATTAAGTGAAATAAAGACTACTAACAGTCAAGGTTTTTAACTGTTACCATTTTCAGTTATTATATTAATTTCTTTACAATGATTGAAGTCTTTTGTTCAAAACCCGTAGCAACTTATCAAATAGTGCTATTATTTCCCCAATTTTATACTTGGTTTTGAACATATTCTAAGCCTACAAGGCACTGTTCTGGGCACTTATTCAAATAGATGCCTTTCAATCACATCAAAATATATATAATGTAGATTAGAAACTCTAGATAAATGGAGAAAAGATAGAAAACACCTTCCTGAAGAAAAGCATTAGTAGACTTCACATAATGATGATATGAGCCATGATAGATATGATTTAAGCCATGACAGATATGTCTGATTTTACTCGGTAAAGAAGATGAAAAGAGACTTCAGGTAGAGAAAAGTCATGAGCAAATGTGTAAAGATAAGTTTTAAAATTCCAGTTTGTCTAAAATGGATTATTTTTTTATTTTATGGTAATTGGAGCTTATATTAGAATTTAAGTTCTAAATTGGAACATATAAGATCCTAATACTAGGCCTAGGATTTTGTTCTTAGCCTACAGGAAATACTTATTTTTATTTAAGGAAGGGAGTAGCACATTAAAAGCAATACTTAGAAAAATTGATTTCCTTGACTTAGACAAATGGATTTGTTTTTTGTTTTTGTGTCACTGTTGATTGAACCCAGGGGCATTCTGCCTCCGATCTACACATACAACCTTATTTTATTTTTAATTTGGAAACAGTGTCTCACTAGGTTGATGAGAGTCTCACTGCTTGCTGAGACTATCCTTGAACCTGAGATCTTCTTGTCTCAGTCTCCCAAGTACGTAGATTACAAGCATATGCCACCACTCCTGGCTAGACAAATGGATTTGAATATCCAAAGATATTGGCTACTGTAATAGTTAATGTTGAAGAAATTGTAGGCTCAAATTACCTGGGGCAACAAGAAAATGGACAAGAAAGACAAACCTTATGGTAGAAAAATAGGGAGTGATTCTTAGCTGAATAGAAATAGAGAGCAAATCTGAGATGATGCCAACATTTGGGATACTAGTTGCCAAATGAAAACATTGACAAAGATAAGGAATTGAGACAGTTTATTTAAATATGGAAGAAAGAAGAGGATGAGTTCTCCTGAATTTGGGGTGACAACCTAGAAATGTCCAATAAACATAGGAAAAACATAACATTAGAGTTCAGAACAAAAGGCAAATTTGAATGATAATAATGGCTGTGGAAGTGTTCTCTTAGAACAGTTAAAGCCATGGGAAGACTTGCTAAGACAGCAATCACAAAGAAAATCCCAGGGTACTAAGAAAAGTTAAAGTGTAAAGTGATGCAAGAGTTCAGGAGGCTTTGCCAAGAGCAAAAGCAGAGAGCAGGTACAAGCACAGATGAAAAGATAAGAGTTTTAAAGAATCAGTCCTTCAAAGTTCCAGAAGGTGTCAGTTTCAGAGTATCAGCTTGGAGTGGGTCTTGTGTGGTCATCTTGGGCTGGGGAAACCACACTGAGCTGCAGAATCAGAGGTTCATTGCTGTTGCAATTTTCCTGGGCAAGGCTTGTGACAAGTGGCCAGATGATGGGACCAAGAAGCAACTTTGACCATTCTTGGGATGATCCTCCCTTTATAGAGCTCGAGTGAGAGGTTCACGTGTGGTGATATCGATAACTCCTGTGGCTAGTGTTCCTGACATGATGTGGGATGTCCATGTGCCCAGGTTCTCCAGATGTTGCTTGATAAGTTGGCATGAACAGCTTATTTATCAAGTTATGTCTCATGGCTAAACTGTATGGATGGTGATTGTTTATTTTTACAAACAAGGTACAGTCATCCTACCTTGGCACTTGAACTCAAAATGGAGTAAGTCATGGCAGATTACTACTTTACAAAATGGAGAGAGTTTCAGTTGTAAGATGAATAAACATTGAAGAACTAATATATAACTTGGTAATTTTTATTAATGATATTATCTATTTGAAATTTGCTGAGAGAGGGGTCACTCTTGATGCCATAATTTCTCCCACACCTTACATTTAAACAATTCAACAAATACTTTTGGCTCCATTTAAAGATATAATATTTCCCCAGCTTGACTACATTTCATCACCTTCATCATTATTTCCCTAGTCCAAGCCACCAATATTAAATTTTATCTGGATGACTACAATAGTAACCTAACTGGTTTCCTGGCTTCCTCTCTAGTCCCCTTTGACACTGTTTTCCACACACCAATCAGAATGACCCTTAAACAAATTTCAAATCATACATTTCAAATTCTCTAATGGCTGCCCAATCACTCTGAGTAAAATCCAAACTACATATCACAAAATATCTACATCATCTTGCTCTGGACTACATATTTCACCCATCTACCACTATCCTCTTACTTGGTCCATATTGGCATTCTTAAAGTCCCTAGGTAATATCAACTTCTTTTCCATATTGAGAGTTTTGGAGCTGGACACGGTGACTCACACCTGTAATCCCAATAAGAGGGAAGCTGAGACAGGAGGATCACAGGTTCAAGGCCAGCCTCCAACTTAAAGTTTCTCAAAAACCTAGAAAGACCCCATTTCAAAATAAATATAAAATAGGGCTTGGGGTGTAGCTCAGAGATAAAATGCCCCTGTGTTTAATTCTCAGTACCACACCCAAAAAAGAATTTTGAGTTGCTATTACTTTTTTTTTTTTTTTTGCAGTACTGGGGATTGAACCCAGGGGCATTCTACCTCTGAGCTACATCCCCAGTTCTATTTTTATTGTTTATTTTGAAACAGGGTCTTACTAAGTTACAGAGAGCTGCAAAACCATATCCTCCAATCTCAGCCTCCTAAGTACTGGGATTACAAGCCTGTGCCATCTTGCCCAGCTGCTATTACTTTTTTTCTGGAGTATTCTTTACCATCGATGTGCCCTTATTTCATTCAATTCAGGTTTCTGCTTAAATGTCACTTTCTCGGGGAGGCCCTCATTCACCACTGTAGGTTAATACCTCCAGTTTAGTCACTGATTTTGCTTTATTGTCCCTCATAGCACTCATCACTGTCAGACATTATATATCATATCATATATCATATCATTATATTCATGTCTCAATTTATCTATTTCTACTTTGTATTTTCTTACTTAAAAATTGTTTATTATTGTCAAAACATTAGGATCATCTTAGTCAACATATTTTTTTATCTTAGCTATGAATGTCAACTTTTTGCTAAAAAGTTTATCATTTCATGAAATCAAAGAAATATTACAACTAACATGCATCTTGAGTCAATGAGAAATGGTTTTAACATGATGAAAGTGTTCTAATTTTTAACTCATGGTAAAACAGATAATCCACCTAAAATCCATAAAATAAATAATCCAAAGAGTTTATTATTATCTGATGATTTGCATTATTTTGTTTTAGACCACTAAAAAATACCATTAATGTGCAGAGAGTAATGGAAGAATTCTACAGATTTCTAAACACATACAACCTACCCAAGCTGAACCAAGACTCATAGAAATATTTACACATATTAAAAATTTCTGGGTTGCCAAATTCCTAATCTCAGTACAATATCAAGCACCGCCCCTTTCGTCTGAATAATAATGTACCTAAATTTCAATTTTTTAATTATTTTTTCTGAAGTGAATCCCTTGTTTCTAGGTTCTATTTATTTGTTAATTTGTTTTTGCTGAAGCTATCAAAGTCATATAATATGGCAATATTTTCTAAATAAAGCAAACATATATACCTAGAAATTAATGAATGACCACAATATTCTTTGAGTGGACAAAGGCACTTTGAGCATATCAATAAATTTTTCTAAAGGAGAAATGTACAATGATTTAATAATTTCTTCCTTGTCAGCTTCTACAAGGAATTATCTGATCAATGATTGATTGCTTCTACTTATGACATTCCTTCCACTTATGCCTCTTGTTAGTTAAAAGATAAATACCTTTAAAAGACTCATGCTAATATATTTAATAGATCATCTGCTGATAAATGCTCAAAAGTAAAACGTACTCAAAGGCATAAAGTACACTTTAACAACTATACCACTGAGGAGAGAAAATAAAGAAGTTTGCAGAATATGGAGTAGAAAGAGAAACTTAACATACTAAACAAATTATTTAAAATCCCAATCACCCTTTCACCTATCTTCCCTCTCTCTCTTCCTCCCTTATTTTCTTCAAAATATTTATTTTGTAGTTGACTAGAATACAATGGTAAATATAGGTTTTGCCCTCATGAAATTTACTATATGTTTGGGATGATAGTAATCAGAATTAATAACACTTAGAAATACATAATTAAAAACTGGACAGGCGTCCTGAAGAACTGATGAATTACTATCAGAGTCCATAATGGTAATTTATCATTTAGGGCTATATTTAACTGAAATTAAGTGAGATCCATACACAACAGCACATTAAACAATACAAATGTTAGCTCTCATATAAAAATCTGAAAGAAGGCCATGGAGGCTTTGCTCTACACGGTTCTCAGAGATGCAGATTCCTGTCATCTCAACACCATTTCCTAGCTGGGATAATTCCCTCATCCTTATGTTCAAAGATGGTGGAAAACTTATCTGTCCTTTGGGTAGCAAAATAAAAAAGGAAAAGAGTAAATAAATGATATATTTTGAATAACTTGACTGAGAACTTTGGCTTAGCTCTGACTCTTGAGCTAAGTGCTGAGGTAGGAATAGAATTTAATAAGGGTAGGAAGCAAAGAAAGAACATTGCAGGCAAGAGATACAGTAAGTGAAAATATCCTGTGACAAGATGAAATGTGGTGAATAAAGGGCCTTTGCTTCTATTTAGTGCAGCTGGCAAAACAGCAGTTTTGTACTCAAAATTATAAATACCCATTTTAATAACTCAGGACAAAAAAATCTTAACTTTCTCCATTTATGGAAGAAGTTGCTTTAATTTTTGAAGAGTGCTACTTATAGTGCTTGTTTTTTCCACATGTAGATCTCAAATTTTACATGAGCTATTTCTTTTTGAATATGATTTTTGCTGTATTTTATACTGAAAAATTAAAACACAATAATGCTATGCATACCTTGAAATAATGTTTTTCACCATAGAATAAGGACCAAACCTCTTTTTTATTAAAACAATATTTCATAATAGAGTGATTTTAAAAATGGTAGCAGTCAAACCAAGCACATTAAAGGTCATTTTCTTTCTTTCTTTTTTTTTAGAATTATATTGATGCACTGTAATTACACTTTGTAATGAGATTCAGAGTGATATGTTGATATACACACATAACATCTCTTAGTGCATCCTTTTCTTTTCAACATTGCTTTTACTAGTAGAAAATATAACTCAAAGTTGAGATTAATTGCTTTACTTTTTTGTTAATAATTTTTTCATTACCAAGCAGCATTTAATAGTAAGATAATATTAATAATCCTAGGAATAAAATATTTCTAGCATTTTCTCTCATCTGGAATATTTATGATATATTTTATCTTCAGTGATACATTTATTTTATTACCAATTCTTTCAACTGCATGGTAGTAAGTGCTAGGTCATTACATTTATTTTCCCAGTTTCAACAAAGTGCTTTTTTCGCTCAATTAGAAACAGGTAAAATAATATTATCCTCATATATGAAGTTATCACTAACAAACTTACTAGCATGTATAGGGAGGCAAGAAGAGGATAGAACCACACCAAGAGATATTGTGTGCATACATGAATGTATCACTTTGAATTTCACTGTAATATATAATCATATTGTACCAATAAAATTCTAAGAAAGAAAAATATTAAATAGTTAAATTGTGGAGTGAGATAATATATCAAATTAACATGAAATATTTTCAGACTTATTCTCTATCTTTTGTTCAAGGAAAAACATACTTTTGGGAAAATACCATTTTAGTTTAAAAATAAAAATCAAAGAAGACAGACAGCATGATCAAGACACTATACATTAAAGTAAATAGTGTGACAGTTTTCAAATACCTGTGGCTTTCCCCCAATATTATATATGATGAGAATGAGTCATAAGTGAATTTTTTATAAAATAATTTAGAGCAAAAGGAAGGCCAAAGGAGCTTATTAAATACACAAGGCATTGGTATATTTTTGTCATAATTTACCTTTTTAAAATTACAGTGTGAACTCTTAAAAGAGTTTTCTTATGACACCACTGTTAAATGTCTAAAGAGCTCAATTTTTCTTTGTTGAATCCCTTAGTAAGAAAGGAAGAGATTTGGATAACAAGTGAACTAGAATAATTATTTTAACATAAATATAAGATTGTATATAAGAAAAGTATATATTATTATATTCTTGTTTAGAGTTAATTCCAATTTGTTTTTTTTTTAAAAATATCCCATAGATATAAATCTAGTTATTGTGTTAGTAAGAATTGATAGGAATTGGTTATGATCAATGTTAGTTATAACATTAACTAGATTTATCACCTTGGATTAGTAGCCTTCAAATGCATTTTTAGGAATAGAACCATGCCAAAATAAATGACTAATGTGGTGAGGCTTTGATTGAGGGGAAGAGAAAGATCCTTTCTCTGTTATTCAGGCTTCTGACATATCTCATAGGACCTTAGAGTTGCTTTTGCAACCTGATTCCTAGGCTATTCTCATGTTAAATAGTAAAATCATCCCAAGTGATCTGATATAAATGGCCAAAGGAGCAATGTATTATATCAACATAAAAATTATGAGTTAGAGCCACCTCCACCTGGAAAAATAGTGAGTCAAAAACAATATCACATACTTGGAGGGATTGAGAGATTAGTGCCACCATCAAGGCCTTGAAAGATGCAGGGATGGTGGTTTCAACCACATCCATGTTTAACGCTCCTGTTTGGCCTCTGCAAAAGGCAGACAGATCTTGGAGAGTGATCGTTGATTATCACAAGCTTAGCCAAGTTGTGACTCCAATTGCAGCTACTGCACCAGATGTGGTTTCCTTGCTTGAGCAGATTAAAACATCCCCTAAGTACCTGGTATGTAGCTATTGATTTGACTAATGCCTTCTTTTTCATAGCTATCCATGGGGCCCACCAGAAGCAATTTTCTTTCAGCTAGTAAGACCAGCAATACACCTCCACTGTCCTACTTCAGGGGTGTATCATCTCTCCAGCTACGTGTCATAATTTAGTTTGTGGAGATATTAATTGCCTTTCTCTTCCACAAGGTATTACACTGGTACATTAAATTGGTGATATTATGTTGATTGGACCAAGTTAGAAAGTGTTAGCAACCACTCTGGACTTGTTAGTGAAGCATGTAAAGCATGCATATGCCAGGAGATGGGAAATAAATCCAACTAAATTTCAAGGGCATTCTACCTCAGTAAAATTTTTAGGAGTCCAGTGGTTTGAGGTTCGCTGAGATATTCTTTCTAAGGTAAAAAATAATTTGTTGCATATGGCTCCTCCCACAGTGAAGAAAGAGGCACAATTCCTCCATTTGGATTTTGGAGGCAACCCATTCCTCACTTGGGTGTTTTACTCTGGCCCATCTACTGAGTGACTCAAAAAGCTGCTTGATTTGAGTGAGGCCCAGAACAGGAGAAGGCATTGCAACAGGTCCGAGCTGCAGTGCAGACTGCTCGGCCACTTGGGCCCTATAATCCAGCAAATCCTATCGTACTTGAGGTATAAGTGGCAGATAGAGATGCTGTCTGGAGTCCTCGACAAGGCCCCATAGGTGAATTACAGAGGAGATTCTTGGGAATTTGGAGTAAGGCTCTGCCATCATCTGCAGATAATTACTCTCCCTTTGAGAAGCAGTTCTTGGCTTACTACTGGTCCTTAGTTGAAACTGAATGCTTAACTATGGGCCACCAATTTTCCATGAGACCCAAGCAGCTCATCATAAACTGGGTGCTATCTGACTCACCAATCTATAAGTTTGGATTTGTGCAGCAGCAATTCATCATCAGGAAATGCTATATACATGGTCAGGTCTGAGATGGTTCTGAAGGCACAAGTAAGTTACATAAAGAAGTAGACCAAATGCCCATGGGTCCTACTCCTACTTTCTGTCCCCCAGTGTGAGCCTATGGCCTCATGGGATATACCATAAGATAATTTGAAAGAGGAAGAGAAAACTTTGGCCTTGTTTATTAATGATTCTGTACAATATGCAAAGGCCACCCAAAATGAACAGCTGAAACACTATAGCCTCTCTCCCGGACATCCCTGAAGGACAGTGGTAAGGGAAAATATTTGCAGTGGCCAGAATATCATGCATTGCATCTATTTGTGTATTTTTCTTGCAAGAAAAAATGGATAGATGTATGATTATAAACTGACTCATGGGCTCTAGCCAATGGTTTGACTGGGTAGTCAGGGACTTGGAAAGAGGCATAATTAGAAGATTGGTGACAAAGACATTTGGGGGAGAGGTATATTTGGGAATAGATATCTCCAAATTGGCAAAGAATGTGAAGATATTTATGTCCCATGTTAATGCCCATGAAAAGGTGACTTCAGCAGAGGAAAATTTTAACAATGAAGTGGATCATTGTCCAATGGGCTCATGAGCAAAGTGCCCTTGGTGGCATGTGCTCAGCAACATGGACTTCCACTCACCAAACTGACCCAGCTATGGCCACTGCTGAGTGCCCAATCTGCTAGCAGCATAGACCAATGCTGAGTCCCTAATGTGACATCATTCCTTAAGGTGATCAGCAGCAACCTGGTTGCAGGTTGACTACATTGGACTCCTTCCATCATGGCAGGGGTAGCAATTTGTTCTTACTGGAATAGATACTTTCTCTGGGTATGGATTTTCCCTCCTTACACATAATACCTCTGCCAAAACTACCACCCTTGAACTTACAGAATGCCTTATATACCATCAAGATATTCTACACAACATTGCTTTTGAGCAAGGGACTCATTACACCGCCAAAGAAGTGCAGTGATGGGCTCATGCTCATAGAATTCACTAGTCTTTCCCCCACCATTCTGAAGCATCTGGTTGATAGATCATTGGAATGTCCTTTTGAAGTTGCAGTTATAGCACCAGCTAGGTGGCAATACCTTGCAGGGCTGGAGAAGGGTTCTCCAGAAGGCTATATATTCTGTACATCAGCATCAACTCTATGATATGGTTTCCCTTATATCCAGAATTCATAGGTACAGGAATCAATGGGTAGAAATGGGAATGGTATCACTCACTATTACCCTTAGTGACCCACTAGCAAAATTGTTGCTTCCTGTTCCTGCAACCATATGCTCTGTTGGCCTCCAGGTCTTAGTTCCAGAGGGAATGTTTTTACCAGAAGACACAACAATTATTCCACTAAACTGGAAGTTAAGACTTTCCCCTGGCCACTTTGGGCTCCTAATACCTCTGAATCAATAGGCTAAGAAAGGAGTTATAATGTTGGTAGGGGTAATTGATCCATATTACCAAGCAGAAATCAGACTATTATTCTACAATGGAAGTAAGGATAAGTATTCCTGGGAATCAGTAAGTCTCTTAGGGCATCGCCCATGTTCTGTTATTAAGGTCAGTGGAAAAATACAAAAAACGACTCCAGGCAGGATGGCATATCTTTCAGACCCTCCAGGAATGAAGATGTGGGTCACTCTTCCAGGTAAAGAATAAAGACCTGCTGAATTACTTGGTAAAGGTAGAGGGAATAGAGAATGGGTAGTAGAAGAAAAGAATTATGAGTAACAACTACAGCCTTGACACCAGTTATAGAAATGAGGATTGTGATTGCCATAGTATATCTTTACTATTTTGTTAAGAATATGTTTGGATATTAAGTAGACATCTCTTTTCTCTCCTCCCTTATTTGTCCACCATGTCAAATAATATTGAATGACTTAATATCAGTACTTCAGTGTTTTTAAATATACATTTTAGTATATAAGTATACATTATAGCATCTAAGAATCAGGAGTAAGTATCACTCAGAAAAATTTTCCTCCTATTCAGGGAAAGTAACTTGTGCATTTTTTGGTTGTAGGCAGGATAGTTATATCATGTTAGGTGAAACTTTGAAATTATTTATTTAAAAATTAGTATGACTTGAAGAGACAGAGTTGGGAGTCAAGGGGTGGACTTATGATAGTTAATCTGGGTTGTCAGTTTGGCTGGACTATGAAACATTAATTTATGTGTCTTTGAGTCTGACGATGAGATGATTGGCTTATGTAATGGCAGATTGAAGGGGGAAGTCCTGCCCTGAATGTGGGAAGCACTGTTCTTATAGGTGTAGGACCTGGAAAGAAGGAGAATGAATGATGTGTGGTTCTTCTTGGGAAAAGCATATCACATCTTTTCTCACTTGGAATATTGGTCTTCAGCTCGTTCTTTGAACTACACTTTCACCACTATTTATCCATAGAATTTCCTGGTCTTTCCATCTTGGACTAGAACTGTATTATCAGTCACTATGATTCTGAGATTCCAGCTCTTGAATCACTCAACTAGCTGCTACTTCCTCTGGCTCTCCATGTGTAGGAAGCGACTTGGGATTACACTGCTTTGGACTGCAAGATGATTTGATAAATATCCTTTTATTATATAGATATTCTGTGAGTTTTTTTTAACCAAGTGAACCCTAATACAACATTTGATTCTCAGGTTGACTTCTGCTGAGGCAGTGCAGTTTTTTTATCTTGACCTAGGGCAGAGAAAAATGAAGAGTAAATGGAACAATTAAATTTATTAGATTCTAGTGTTTCCATTGGTAAAAGTAGGTATCTGGGTTTCATCAGGAAAAGACTATGGGATGGGCCTTCTGTGGCAAAAGGTCATGGTAAGAAGCACTGGGAGAGTTGTCACTCCAGAGACACAATAAGCAGTGGGGATGCTCCACTTAGCTTTCCCAAAAACCTCAGCCATGTGCCTTACTGAAGAACCAGTACTTGGATGTCGAAAATGCAGAGATCATCCAGGAGTGGCAGCTATTAACTAGAGAGGCATCAATGAACAGCAATGATTACATTACAACTTCAGCTAAATAAACTTTTAAAGGAATTTACTCCTTCCCTCCATTCTACCACCCAGACTCTGACTGTAGATACACTATAATTGAGGTATCTTAAATAGTCTCTACCCTTCTTATTGTAGATACACTATAATTGAGGTATCTTAAATAGCCTCTACCCTTCGTCGTAATCAAATGTATATTAGGTATGAGAATATAATTTTAAACTGAGTAAATCTGAATTCTAACATAGTGAAAACACTTGAATGTGTAAGTGTTTTAGCTACTTCTTTTGCACCATTTCAAATCCTTTCATCTTCACTAATTGCAGCCACTGATATAACATCAAGTTTCATTTAGGCTTTCACCATATTCACACTGTTTCTGCCTGACAATTCCTCACTATCTTCCTTCTTATCTCAAGGCTTCTCTGATATCACAACATAAAACCTGATAGAAAATCAATTAGAATCCATACATGAGAACTCTAGATGAAGCAAAGTTAATGTCCAGCATATTAACCCTTAGTATGGGCCTACAAATACTTCTTTATTTCCCAAGAAGATGGTTCTGGGATGCATTTGATAGTTTTCTTAGAGATTGCATGGCTTCTCAATATCAATTGCTTGTAACAATCACCAACAAAACAATTAATTCTTCCACATTGCATTACCCTTGTCTCTCCTTCCAGTCCCATGGAATCCTATTATCTAACTACTTGTTAGCATTTATCTTATGCTCTGCTTTGGGTAGAACCGGTGTTATGAAAGTTGATGCCAAGTTTTGCCTAAAAAGGAGAACCCTGGAATACGGTTTTAGAGTCAGAAAACTCACTGACCGTATGTCACTTAGATCTCCCATGCTAGTGGTAAGTGGAATAAATAGCCATTAGTATCAAAACTACTTAAAATTTCTGCCTGTTTTTGGTAGAGACACCATAACACAGTAGGTTATGTGGTGATATTCACAGCAATCATATCACTGTAATAGTATTTATAGTTATAAAGATTGTGAAATGAGCTAGCTCTTGTGAATTCCTTTGAAAGTTTTGAAAAAAAAAGAATATGTCATATTTAGGATAGCCAAGTATCAACTCAAGCTTCGCACAAAATCCAGATGGCCTCTTTGGTGGTATTTAGTGTACAATCCTCCATAACAGCTGTGGAACTGATTTTCAGGATCTAATTGAAGTATGGCAGAAAAGCAGAGGTGAGTATATAGAATGATCTTCTAAAACAAAACCAGAGCTATGAAAGAAGAAGAGGAAAAAAAACTAGTAATGTAAGAAATGAGATGGTCATACTTGAATGTATAAATCTGAGAACACTAAGATTTTAATTTTTCTGAACTTTTTTGTCCAACATAAGAAGGCTTCTTCCCCTTGTTAGAGATGAGTATCTTCCCTGGATAAACACTGGAGAAACTTCACTTTGGTGAGATGCCTTATAAGATGGTGCTTGCCTTTCTCAATATCTGCCCTTTTTTCTCTCCATTCCCTCAAGGCCATCAGTCATTATCAGGTTTCAGCACAGGCTTAGCTAAAATACAGTCCTGTGATCGAAAAAAATAACTTGTACACTAAACAAATTTCACGATCAGGTTAATGCATACCAGAAGGAATAGGAAGAACAAGAATCATGGGGTATTGTATTTGAAAAGATGGTAAACATATAAATCTAGATAATGGAAAATTTATTGCTATGATGGCACTCATTTATCACTCAGGATCCAGTATTTCAGCAAGGTATCTGGAGTTCTTCATAAAATACATAAGATAGCTCCTTTGCACAAAAGTAATGGCCTAGAGTAAATGATGTACAGATGCAAGAAATCCTTTGAAAGACTGAGCAAGAACTTGGATTTTCAGAGAGATAAGATTAACTACTGTGATGGACACTTGAATCATTGAGAATCTAAGTGGTGATTTTCTTTTTTGGTTGGGATTGAATGTGGGAGAAGCTGCTGTAGAACTTGGTTCCCTATTTTCTAGAGGGACAACAGAATTCAGTAACATCAGGGACCAGATAACAGCATTTATCTCTTAAGTATAAGATAAACAGGATGACTCATCCTAAGGATATCAGGAGAGATTTTATCCTTCATGAAACCAAATGGCAGCCATAGGAGAGTGGGTATAATGATCACGATAGAGGTTATCCATAGGCTCAAGAATATGCTTCCCTCTTTTCAATTCTCATTTAGATACTATGATTACTACTGATTCCTTCACTTAGCAACAGAATCCAAATAAAATACCATTTCTTGAAGAGATTAGCCAGCCCCTAGAAGCCAGGTTGATTATAATGAAGTCATTTGACCCTAGATGAAGCAACAATTCAAACTTACTTAAATTGAAACCATCTCCAAATATGAATTTTCCTTCCACTCATCAACATCATTCATCATTTAGAGCTTATAGAATGTCTAAGCTGGGCATGGTGGCACCCACTTGTAATCCCAGTAGTTGGGAAGCTGAGACAGGAGTATCGCAGGTTTACAGCCTGCCTCAGCTCCATAGTGAGGCCCTCTGAAACTTAGTGAGACCCTGTTTCAAAATGAAAAAAAAAATACAGCATTCGGGAGGCTGAGACCGGAGGATCTGGGTTCGCAGCCAGCCTCAGCTACCTAGTGAGGCACTCCACAACATAGTGAGACTTGGTTTCAAAATAAAGAATAAAAAATAGGGCTGGGGGTATAGCTCAAATGTAGAATGCCTCTGGGTTCAATCCCCAGTTCCGCAAAAAAATGAAAAAAATTAAATAGGGCTGGAGTTGTATCTCAGAGGTAGAATACCCCTGGGTTCAATTCCCAGTAATAAAAAATAATATCTAATCTATCCACATAGTAATCTCAACTATATTACCTCAAATCACAGATCTCACTCAAATGTGGAATTGGAAAATGTTAATCTAGTAGATGCTTAGAGAGAGTCGACAGTAAGTTAGAGGCTGGGGAAAACAGGCTGAATGGGGAGAGACTAAATGGTAATAAGTTAGGATCAGGTAGGAGTAAGAAACTCTGATATTGATATTTTATTGCACATTAGGATGACTAGAGATAATAATGTACTATACATTTTCAAAAGCAAGAAATTGAGTTTGAATGTTTTCACCATAAAATCGATGTCTGAGAAGATAGTTATGTTTATTCTGTTTTGAAAATTACACAATGTATATGTGTATTGAAACATCACATAGTACCCCACAAATATTTATAGTTTTTATTCTTTTATATCATTTACTAATATATTTGATTTAAATTAAAAAAATAAATTTGGTAAAAATTATGTTATTTAAGCTACTCACTCTGTGCTATTTTGTTATGACAAGTCTAACAATATGATCATATCCTGCAACCTCTTTATCCAATGAAAAGTAGTAAATAAGAAATGATTATCAAATGTTTGTACTAAATCTACATATTAAATAGAAATAGAGATTTATAGCCTCATTTCCCAGTTAAATTCAGAAAAATATTGTCAGTTTATAGCTAAATCAATTAATCAGTTATATCCAACCTGGTGTCAGATATGCTTGGATAAGAATCAAAATCTCAGACTTAGTTTATGTGTATATGAGGGCAAAGTAACATTAACAGTAAATGTCTGAAGGTTTCCAGGCACTATCTACTATTACTGGATTTTCAACCTATCTGAAATCTACTCAAGTAATTTCTGGGATATCAGAGGATTATGTCTTATCTATAGCGTTAAGTCCATTCAAGCTTATTTTTGCTCCAATCTTATTTTCAAGTACTTTCACTATGTTGCCATTGTCTTTTTTGAGAATGCAACACATTTAAGAACATCTCTTTTCTGCTAGTGGCAGCTTGGAATACTTAGGATGCTAAAATGATTCTGTGTAAAACTGAAAAGAAGGAATGTTATTGATAACTTTGCTGAAAATTTTATGATTCAGTTATGTTAGTTTGGCCTCAAACCAGCCCTACTTTTGCCCAAAGTCTCATAAAAAATCTTCATGAGCACAACTAATTCATCTTTTAGTTCATATTTTTCCATAGAAGGATAAAATGATTCACTTTGTGGAAGGAGAACAAATACTAGGCAATCTTCTATATCTTAATCATCTTTTCTCTCATTTCCTTGAGGTTTCATATATGAAATATGTGAAATACATGTGTTCATGCACACACACTCATAGAAACCTTCAACTCCTCTCTTCAGCATTATAAGTTTTTTCAAAAAAAATGAAAAGTTCTGATAAATAAAAACACATATCAATAAATACCGACATAGATAACCAGCCCACATTTTACTTGACAAAGAATCCTGTCTGTGCTAGTTAAGAACTATATATACAAAAATGCATCTCATACTCAAATTATAAGGAATAAGATTGATTTTGGCTCACGGCTTCAGAGATTTCAGTCCATGGTTCAGTGGCTCCATTCTTTTGGTTATGAAGCGAGGCAATACATCATAGTAGTTACCTTGTGATTCATCAAAGCAGCTCACTTTATGCCAATCATGAAGTGATGATAGAGACAGAAGATGCCAGGGTCCAAATATTTTCTCCAACAGCAAACCACTGATGACCTAACTTTCTCCTATTAGGCCTACTTAAAGGTTTTATCATATCCTAATAGTACTATATTCTGGAGATCAAGTTTATAACTCATGGGCATTTGGGGCCATTTTATTTACAACTGTGGCATTCTGTTCCTGGCCTCCAGAGGCTTGTATATATCTTATACTACAAAGTGCATTTAGCCCTTTTCTAAGCATCCCCCAAGTCTTAACAGTCCCATCATTACTCATAAATCCAAGTCCAAAGTCTCCCATGAGACTCAAAGAATAGTCTTATCTGGGACCCCCCCCCCCGAAAAGAGACAAAACAAAACAAAATAATAACAATAGCCATGTTATTTATGTCTAAGATACAATGGCAAAGAGGAAACATTACCATCCTAAGAAGGAAGAAGAGGAAATAATAGGAGAAATTGAATTAAAGCACTTCCAATACCCATTAGGACAAACACTAAATCCTAGAGCTCTGTTTAAGACATCAGGGGCACATAGTAATGTTATGTCAACTCCAAAGGGCTTAGGCATCACTGTTTCTGGTCTTCCTGGTTGAATGGCACATGACAACTCTCTTTGGCTGACTCTGTCAGCTTCCTGCAGCTTTTCTCAACAGTAATTCTATGTTCCTGATATCTCTACCTTTCTGAGTTCTCCACTGCATCTTCAGGTCCACTCTAAAAGCTAATGAATTGTTCTGTCATGGGCTATTTGTAGATATTCTGACTCTGCTGCACACTGCCTTCCTTGCCAAGTTTTCCTTTGAATCTCATTGGAAATCTCCATGACCTCTTAACTCTTGAATTCTTTGGACCTAACGAACCAGCATTATGTGAATTACACCAAGGGATGCTGCTGGTGTGAGCTATACTAGACCCACTGATATGATGGATGCAGTGGCTTCCCACTGCCTTTCTGGCTGAACACAGGAAAAGCAATCCCTGGCAAACAATTCCCTAGGTGAACCTACACTAGCAGGGCAACCCCAGGCAGTCTTCACAAAGGGAAGTCTATAAACGAGTTTATAGGGTTTATGCTTTTATACCTTTGGGCCTGCATTGGGTGGGGTTTTGTTGATTCCTGCGCTATTCTCAAGGCATGTTTTTTGTTGTTGCACTGCAAAGTACTTCTCCTCTTCCTCATCGTCCTCCTTCTCCTTTCTTCTCCTCTTCCTCCTCCTCCACCTTCTTCTTCTTCTTCTTCTTCTTCTTCTTCTTCTTCTTCTTCTTCTTCTTCTTCTTCTTCTTCTTTTTCTTCCTCTTGCTGTTTGATATGGAGTTGATAAATTTTGATTAATTTCATTTTGCTTTTGTGTGACTTCCCTAAGTATTACTAGGTGGTTGTCAAGGGGCTTAGAAGTCTATTTTAACTGATAATAAATTAACTTCTCTTGCATGGAATGAACTCCCTTTGTTTGTCTCTCTCCTTTTACATTATATGCTTGCTATTGATATCACATTTCCCATCTATTTAAATTATATATCTATGATGAATAACTTTAGTTATCACATTGGGAGTCTCTTACTTCACATGGACTGAACCCTGAACCCTAAACTGTAAGAAAATTAATCTTCTTTCCTCTGTTACATGGTCAATTTTATAGATTATAGCTACAAGAATGCTGATGGATACAAGCAGTTACACCATCAGTTTTAATGATTCTGAGACCTTCAGACATGGACTCAACCATCCTGCTAGCTCCATTAATTCTCTATCTTATAGATGGCAGATGGCCTGCCATGGGGCTTCTCAAGTCTTTGTAATCATGTGATACAATTCCCTTTGTAACTTCCCTCTCTTATCTCTCTCTTTCAATCTCTCTCTACCTCTTTCTCTCTGTATACACACACACACACACACACACACACACACACACACACACACACACACACTATTTTTCTCTATGGCAAACTGTAAAACTTTGATTTTGGCACCAGGAGTGGTTCCAGAGGAACAGAATTATAAGGATTACTTTCCTGAATTGATTTGGTGTTTCTAGAATTGGCTCACTAATATGATTAAATTTAAAATGTTAAGAACTGTAGCGTGTGTGTATGGGGGGTACTGTGAATTGAACTCAGAAGCATTCTACCTGTGAGTTACACTCCCAGCCCTCTTTTATTTTTTACTCTGACACAGGGTCTCACTAAGTTTTAGAGGGCCTCCCAAATGAACAAGTTGAACCAAGTTGCAGAGGGCCTCACAACTGAACCCTCAGCAAGGAGGGCCTTGCTCAGGCTGGCTACAAACCCATGATACTCCTGTCTCAGCCTCCCAAGTGCTTGGATTACAAGTGTGCACCACCATAACCTGCTTATAACTCTACTTTCAATAGTATAGATAGGCCAATAGTCTATGACATGAACTATATAAAATACATAAACTACATTGATATAATAAAATACTTGCATTATGTATTCTTAATAATTTATAAAATATCAAGGAACATAATGGCTCTGTATATGATAATTTTATATATAAAAATTAATAAAATGATTTTGGTTAATTGCTTCTAATGGCACTGGACAAAATGACAAAAAAATCATAAAATCATAAATTGTCCAGCTAATAAATAACCTAAGAGATTCTAGGTATGCTCTGATAGAGAATTGTCTCTCTTGTAGCCATAGTTGAAATTACTAAAAAGAAAGAGAATTATGTTGGGTAGATTACATTGAAACTTGAATTCTCTGCCTCACAAAGTTTCTAATATTAAAGTACAAAAATTAATTTAGAATGAATAGTATACTGTAAATTGTGATAGAGATGTACAGAAAGACCCAATGAAGATGAAAATATTAAATTCTTAAATTCTTGTAAATCTATTAGTCAGTAATTGTGTCCTCCCTCTACCTAGAGGCTGCCGCATAGCCACCACTATAACACCACTAGTTATAGTAGCCTTCCAAACCACAGCAATATATGCCTCTCTACCTCTGTCTGAAGAGATCAACCCTAAGTTGCCAGAGGAAATGGCAGTGGTCTCCACTGAGACAGTTGTCAAATAGCATGATACTAATTCTCCTCAGGAACCAGTCCACGGCCTCTCTTTGTTTTGAAAGCTATAACTAGATGCAGGTCCCCAAAAGCCCTTAAAGGTAAGGTGCCAAGTCTGATCCAGGGTGAAGTATACTGCAACACTTGAGTTTTTAAATTTATACAAGGAGAAATCCAGTAAGAAAGTGTAGGAATAGATATTAAGAGTAAAGTATATTGCCAGGCATGGTGGAACATGCTTGTAATCCCAGTCCTCAATAAAACTTCAAAACTATTGTTTATTGACTGAATAATTTTTACATTTTAGTTTTACTAAAATTTTCTTAATAATTCCCTTATTGGAGTATACTTATGTTGGTCATAATTTATAACTTAAATATTATAATAAAACTTCAAAAATATAATAAAATAAGTGAAAATTAGAAAGGAATGTTAAAAATTGTCAGTTATATATTATTGTTCACTAGGAAAATATAAAGATATGAAAAGATTTAAGTAAAACCAATAAAATAGCTCAGCAATGTTGCTTGAAAAAGAAAAATACACCAAAATCAATGTGCTTTATTATAGTGTCTACTGAAAATTTGAAATTTTAATTATTAATTACTAAATATAAATTAGTTATAGCAACAATAAAACTATAAAGTACTGAGGAAATATTTGGGTAAATGATAGATAACTTTTATGGACAAAATTATTAAACTCTCTTGAAAAAACATAACAAAGATTTTGATAAAGGGATATAAATATACTGATAACAGTGTCCCATTGAATAATATCAACCTATAATTTTTCATTTCTCTCAACATTGAGGAAGTATAGACAAGAATAAGATGAGGGAGTTATTCACAGGAATTATCAACTTTACATGCCATATTTTAGTTTTTAAATTTGATATAGACTATGGAAATATAATTATCTAAGGTCATATTTTGGGCACCTATGTATTTGTTACATTTAATTATTCTCAGTATTTCTATATGCTGGAAATATCAAAATGTTTATGAAAATAAATACATAGATGTAAGCCACTGTGTAGTGAATACTCAGACACAGAAGGCTATCAATCATTTAAAAGTTGTACCAAGGCTTTTCATAGGTTCATTGAATTTTTTCAGAATTTTTAGATTAATTTTAACATGGCATGAATTAAATTTATCTATTGAATTATCATTTGAAATATTTCAAGAATGAGATTTATTCAATCAGTGCTTAACTGAGTAGTAGAATTAAAACTAAATGAGAAAACAGGCAAAACCATATAAATTAATTTATAAGTAGGGTGACCTAACATCCTGGATTGTCCAGTTTATTTCCATTCTATATCAACTGTGACAGCATAATTATTACTATTTTTATTTACTGTGAGAATACCTCGGTTAGAAGATGAATTATATGATTACAGTAGTTACAAGTTACAAATAAATTAATGTGAAGTTTTATAGCAACTTCTGCAATGCTATCCAACAGATTTTAACTGATCCTTCAAAACAGAGAATAATGAACCATTTTTCATCTCATTGAATCCTGAGTAGTTTTCCAGGGCACTGAACACTCAGATATCCTCAAGGAAAATTAGTTAATAATTAATTCAATTCAACAAATACCTATATAGCACCTGCTACATGAAAAGCATAATTCTAGAAGATATGGAAAATTACCCTAATGTATGTAATAATCTAGGTCTTCTAGGAGATCAAAATTCATTAGAAGAGGCAAAGCAAAGACAAAAATAACAAATATAGAAGATAAAATAAGCTATTCTGAAAAGTCATACTATGACTTCTCAGAGAAGAAGCAAAAAGTTCACAGATAATTGTAGGATAAAGGGAGGTTTTACAGAACAAATAAAATTCCAAACAGGACTAGAAATATTGATAGAATTCTGATACCTAGAAATGCTGGAGCTGCAGAAGAGTGATGGGTAGTACTAGTAGAAACAAACAGAAAATAAATGATGGTGACCACATACAGATTAAATAAGTTATTGAAAGACATGTACAGAATTAATAGTATCAATCATATGAGACAATTTTAAAATAATTTCCTTGTGCAAGAATATCATTTTCTAAGAAGAAAGGACATAATAACAGTTTCTGGTTGAGATAATTTTCCTTTAGTATGTTTTTATTTATTTAAACTATTATTTGGATTGGTTCCATTTTCAGAATTCATATTAGAGTCTATTAATATTTTATTTATTTTGAAAAAACAGAAAAATGCTTCTTTAACATAATGTTTTGCTCACATTCTATGCAAAATGAGTGAAAAATTCAAATTTAGATTTAGATATGAAAACCTTTTAATTAAAGGCTATTCTATCACTAGGTGGAGTCAGCCCTGCCTTCCTCCTCACTTTCTTCTTCCCCATATAAGATATTTAAATTGGCATTGGTATTCTCATATGTACATAATGTCAGTGGAATTGTTTCTTTTAATAATATTTCCTCTTCATCCACCACCTTCCCCTAGACCACCTCCCTGGCTCCACTGGAGTTTCTCTTCCAATATCTAAAGTCCCTCTAGTATCCCAATTACTCCCTAGTTTCTGCATATGAGAGAAAACATGATCCTTCACTTCCTTTGACTGGCTAATTTCACTTCACATATATTCTCCAGGTCCATACATTTTCCTACAAATGACATAATTTGTTATTCTTTATTGCTGAGTAGAATTCCATTGTGTGTATATCCCATAATTTTGTAATCTATTCATCTGTTGATGAACATCTCGGCTGGTTCCATAATTTGGCTATCATGAATTGTGCTGCTATAAACATGGATGTGCCGTGTATTACTAAAATAGTCTCATTTAAGTCCCATTGGAAAGATACTCAGGAGTGGTAAAGCTGGATCACATGGTGGATCCATTCCTGGTATTCTGAGGAATCTCCACATTGATCTCCTTAGCAAATGCACTAATTTTCAATCCCACCAACAGTGTAGAAGAGGTAGAAGAGTTTTTATTTCCTCATATCCTTGCTAGTATTTACTATTGTTTGACTTCTTGATTGTCATCCTAATTGTGATTAGATAGAATCTCAATGAAGTTTTAATTTGCATATCCCCAATTGCTATTAATGTTGAACATTTTTTATGTATTTGTTGGTCATTTTTATTTTTTCTTTTGTGAAATGTCTATTTATCTCAATTGCCCACTTCTTGATTGTAAAAAACAAAAGTCCAAGAATAGCCAATAAGAACCATGTAGGAGGTATCACAATACCTGACTTCAAATTATATTACAAAGCTAAAATAATAAAAACAGCATGATATTGACACAGAAACAGAAACATACACCAATGGAGCAGAATAGAAGATACAGAAACAAATCCACACACATATAGTCATCTGATTTTTGACAAAAGTTGTAAAAACATACATTGGAGAAAAGACAGTCTTTTCAACAAATGGTGTTGGGAAAACTGACTATCCATTTGTGAAAAAACGGAATAAAATCCCAACTTCTTGCCCTACATAAGAGTCAATTCAAGATGGATCTAAGACTTGGATATTAGACTAGAAATTTTGAAATTAGTAGAGGAACTGAGAATGGTGGCACACACTTTTAATTCCAATACTTGGGAGGCCAAGACAGGAGAATTGCAGGATCATGACCAGCCTCAGCTACATAGTGAGGCACTCCACAAATTAGTGAAACCCTGTTTCAAGATAAAGAATAAAAAAGTTAGGACTGGGGATGTAGTTTGAAGGTAGTGTGACCCTGGGTTCAATTCCCAGTACCTAAAAAAAAAAAAAAAAGAAAGAAATTACTAGAGCAAGGCATAGGTCCAAACTCTAACAGATAAGCACAGGTAGAAACCTCTTCAATGAGACATCCAAAGCACAAAAAATTAAAATAAGAATCAATAAATGGGACATCATTAAACTAAAATGTTTCTACTGATCAAAGGAAAGCATCAAGAATATAAAAAGAGAGCCAAAATATTGGAGATATTTGCCAGCTATTCATCTGATAAAGGGCTAATATCTAGAATATGCAAATTACTTAAAAGATTTGTAACTAAAAAAATACATTTGATTTTTAAACTTGGGCATGAGGTGCCTTTGTTAAAATGACAATTTATCTTTAAGAATTCTGGCAAATATTGGCAGAGAAAGAAGCATATAATTAAAAACAACAAAAGAAAATTGAAAAATAGTCTATATTAAGGAAATATGTCAAAAGGAAATAAAAATAAACACACCTAGTTTATACAATAATCTTTTAAAGATTATTTTTCTTGAGGAATGTATGCCTTTAAAAATGAAGAAAATGAGGTTTGAAAAAGTAAACAAGTTGAAATAGACTTGATATTTTGTAGGGTACATAATAGTACTGAAAAATTGGCAAAAGATGTACTAATGGAAAATTAAGAAATGTTTTTTAAAAAATTTGTTGGTGCATTATAATCACACATCTTGATGAAGTTCAGAATTATAGAGATATACATGCACACAATACTTTTTGAACCCTCCCCCAGTTCTCACCCCACTCCCTCTCCACCTTCCCATGCTTGACGCAGTGATTGACATTGATAAGTTTGTGTATGTAAATCATGTCTATTGAAGTGTTTCCCTCTTCAAGTCTTCCTACCCCCTCCTGTCTCCCTCAGTTAGGTCTCCTCCTTCTCTCTACCAAGGTTTCTCCTCCTTTTTCTCGAGTCCCTCCTGTGTCCCAGTTTATCCCCAGCTTCCTCATATGAGGGAAAACATCTGACCAGTTCACTTTTTGTGACTGACTAATCTCACTAATGATATTTTCCAATTCCATCCATTTCCCTGAAGATAATTTTGTTCTTCTTTATGGCTGAGTAGAATTCCATTCTGTGTATATATCATAATTTTGTGATCCATTCATTTGTTGATAGACATCTTGGCTAGTTATATAGTTTGACAATTATGAATTTTGCAGCTATAAACATAGATATGCATGCATTACTGTGGTAGTCTGATTTCAATTATTTTTAATAGATACCCAGGAATGGTATAGCTTGGTCATGTGGTCGATTCATTCCCATTCTTCTGAGGACCCTCCACACTGTTTTCCAAAGTGGTTGCCCTAATTTGCAATCCCTCCAACAATGTATCAAACTTACTACTTCTTCACATCCTTGTCAGCATTTATTATTGTTTTGTGCTTTTAATGATTGCCATTCTAATTGGGGTTAAATGAAATCTCAGGGAAATTTTGATTTGTATCGCTATGATTGCTAATGATGTTGAACATTTTTCATATATTTAGTGGCCACTTTTATTCTTTTAGGAAATGTGTATTTAGTTCACTTGCCCATTTTTTTTGATTGGTCAGTTCCATTGCTATGAGGTTGTGGTGTGGCAGAGGTTGATTGTGGACAGGGTATGGTGGAGCAGAGATGCTCACCTCAGACAGCCAGGTTGGGTAGAGAGGGAGTCTAGAGAGAGAGATAGAGACAGAGACAGAGAGAGATAGACAGAGGAGAGATACAGACAGAGACAGAGACAGAGAGACACAGAGACAGACAGGAAGGAGGAGGAGGACGATTAGCTAGGGAGAAGATAAACTCTCTCAGGATACACCCCACTAACCTACTTCCTTCAAATTGGCCCCATCACCTAGTTTCCACCCCCTCCCATTAATGCTATCAAGTATGAATCCTTCATATGATTAACCTACTGATGAATTCATAGTCCTCATGATCCAATCCCTTTTCTAAATCCCCGTCTCTAAACATTTCTGCACTGGGAACATCTAGCACTCACTTTGCAAAATTTGAATGAGCCACTTTGGAAGAAGAAACTCTAGCCTTGGTCAAGCCTTCAGGTAATTGCAGCTTCAAAAGTATCTTTACTAAAACTTTAGGAATGGCACTGAGCTATTACTGCTTAGCTAAGTGACTAGTGGATTCCTTACTCAGAAAGTTTGAGATAATAAATGCCTCTTCTTTCAATTCTGTACATTTTCAGATAATTATATTTCAGACAATAAATAACTAATAAAGTCAGTTTTAGTATGGGTAATTTGTTGCCTGCTTGAAGGCTACTTTTTTGTCTTGGAAGTAGTGGTAAATGTTTTAGATGAGAAACAGAGGCTAAAATTTGTAACATATATGCTGTGATTACAATGCCAGCACACATTACTAACAATACTACTACCCACCATCACTATTATTATAGGCATATGCATATGTGTTTATAAGAATGCACCAAAGTCATAGCAATGGTTATTTCCAAGTTGTAGGATCATGAATATCTTTTTAACTTATTTTTTCTTCTGAATTTTTATTTTGTCTGCACTCATTCATTTGTTCAACTGATATATCTTAAGCTATTTTATTCTTGGCACTGAAAATATGTTTTTTTCTGGAAAATAGAAAAGTATGTTCTTGATGCTAGATGTATAACAGTGACATAAATAGATAATTTCCAGCCCACATTTACTTAGACATGTGACTACCATGCACACTATTTCATATGAGGATAACTGCTGTTAAGAAACAAATAATCTGGGAAACAAAGTATAAAATACTGGAAGTCAAGCAATGATTGCTATTTTAGGTATTTTGGACAAAGGAGACCTCCTAAGGAAGGCAATAGAAAAATACCTGAGAGATATGTTTAGAAAATCCATGAAGATTTCTTGGGTGATACAATTCCAGCAGAGAGAGAAGGGAGTGCAAAGAGTTTTAGTTGGATGCCTGCCTAACTTGATTAGAGGACAGTCAGAAGGCTAGAGTTGCTGGAACAAATGGAATGTGGAGGAATATAGTGGATGAGGTTGGACAGGTTACCCATTGCCAGGTCACACTGTGCAATCTAGGCTACTGAATATTTTTTTACTTTTGGAAATGAGAGATACACAATGAACTAATAAAAAGAAATGGTTATTAAAAGCTCATAAAACTATTAAAATAAACATTGCACTGAGAATTACCAATGTATTCATACCGTGAAATGAGATCTACAAAATTGTTTAAAAAGAACCTTTGTTAAGTTTTTTAAGTGTGATATCACAAAGTGGAGGAAATGTAAGGGACATTATCAAACTATCTTGGATAAAATTAGTTCATTTTTTTATATGGTTTTCTCATCTATTGGCTATTTTAATACAAACTAAATCCAAATTAAAAGCTAAGATTAGACCCCAGAACTTACATTGGATATTTCATTACATTGACAATCAACAATGTCACCATCCAAAAAATTCCTTTCCCCAGCTCTTTCATTATAAATTCAATTTTCAAAATAAAGCTGATCATTTCCATTTTAAAAACTGTTGCTGAGCCAAGAGTATATTCCAAATTTCAGTTTAAAATAATTTTACCCACAGAGTTAGTGAAGACTGAGCCATAAATTAAAAATAAAAGTTTCTACTGAAAAAGTATAAATAATTCCCAAATTGTGAGGATAACAGATATTATCTTGACAAAATGCAAAAGCATGTCAATTGCCTAAATAACATGACTGCCATTTAGTATGGGTTCAAATATGCCCGAAGACTAACAAAAACTATAGAGAATTTTCTCTCTTCATTTTGGCTATATCCACATTGGTTTACAGAAAAAAGGAAAGAAATAGGAAGTACAAGAGTCACTTAAGGAATTTCCAAAAACTATACACTCTGTTGTAAAAAATAAACACTAAATAAGGGACATTGTATGAACTAGATTTATGAATATTGAAAACATTTAGTTATTCTTGCCTGTCATAAGCCTTTGAAAAACAGTAAAGTAATAAGAAAATATAACATGTGTGTTCTCTTTGCAATCCCTCTTTCCTACCTGAACACATTATTAGTGCTGAATAAAGACCTGTAATCCTTAAGATTTATACCTCTTCAAATTCAGTCTCTAAATTCACCAGAGCCCTCAAAACTTATTAATAGACTGACTTTTCATTCACCATTTATCATCTCCCATTCACAATCTTCTCATCAACTGCTATACATATTCAAAACTCCATCCCGGTCCTCTATTCTTGACTATTGGTATTGATATTCAGCTCAAGTCAACGTGTGCTCAGCACTTATTATATACCAATCGGTGTGTAAGGCACTGAAGATACAATGATAAATGTCGTGACCCCACCATCAGCAAAATTATGTTCTAGATTAATGGTAACTAAAGGGACATAGAAGCCCCTTGTACTCTGAAAAATATTATAGAGAAGACCCAAATTATTTTTATATGGATTATATCTATTGATGTTTATCACATTAAAAATTAAAATTAAGGACTTAGAGAAAATGGCAACGGAGTAAGGAAGCTTAGGCAAGCTTGTCTCTAACTGGTCTCAGGGAGTTCTGAATTGAGCAGCATCCCACATTCCAGACTACCTTCATGGGAGGTGGGAACTAAAGATAAAGAAACTTAATAATATGTACAAGGAGAATTTTAAAGACCAAGGCTGAAAAAGGAAAAACAAGCAACAAATCCCCAAACAAGCAGAGACTTGAGAACAATATCACACACTGAGTACCTGCAGGAACTTTGGAAGTGCCAGAAAATTTGTATCCAGCAACCTGAAACCTACTTCACAGACAATGAGGTCACCAATCACAGAATCACACAGTCCCATGAAGACAGGACAGAGAAGGACCACCAAACCCACAACCACATCACTCCCTACACCAGTTGCAATGCATGCACCGAGGCAGAGATGAGTGTTAACCCCAGGGAGGTGAGTGCAGACTCCTCACAGGGTAACTGAAAAGAGACTATAGGCAGGGAGTGGGAATACACAGACTGTGGCTGCACAGGGCTCATGCAATTCTCAGGAAAACAGACTTGGAAGCTGCAGACCAATCTAGCCTTCTCTGTTTCTCTGTGGAGAGTACAGAATTCCAGCCTTGCTTTGGGATGGATACTGTGCCTGGGGCCTAGTGTTTCTCTCTCTCTCTCTCTCTCTCTCTCTCTCTCTCTCTCTCTCTCTCTCTCTCTCTCTCTCTCTCTCATATGCAAGGAATCAAGCCTAGGGCTCTAGTGAACACTGGGACACTGGGTAAGCACCTTGGGCCACATCCCCATCCCCTAGCCTAGAAGAGCCCCCTCCCAGCAGTCAAGATCAGCCCCTCCCTGGGTCTCCACCACCTCAATCTGCCTCCCTAGTAAATTAGGAAACACAGTGGGCAGGTGAGCAGGCTTGAACCAGAGCTTTGGAGCAGCTTTCACATCTCTTCTAAGCAAGCCTCAAATGAAGAAGAAGAAGGAGAAGAAGGAGGAGGAGGAGGAGGAGGAGGAGGAGGAGGAGGAGGAGGAGGAGGAGGAGGAGAAAAAAAACAGCAAGGAAATATTCAAGATATTCAAAGCCACAAGCACTTTTCCACCCAGAAAATTTTACTCATTCAATCCTTAAGGTCCCTTTTTTAATTTTCAATTGTTTCTTTCTCTTTTTCTCTTCCTCTCCTCTTGTGTGTATACATGCAACAGATTGTCTGTGTTCTGTTTTGTTTGTCTGACTCCTACCGAACCTGTCGGCCAATGCCTTGTATTATATCCATTTTCTATTACTAGATCTAAATATTCTATATTGGTTACTAGAATTTTCCTTACCTTTATTCTTTACTATATATTACCTAATCACATTCAAATTCTTGATTCTGCTTACTACTTGACCCTGTCCTTGCATCCCTCACTCTATTCCATTCCTCCTCACTCACCCTTCACCATTGATTATAATACAATTTGTCATTGTAACTGGACCAGATAGATGATCCAACAGGAAAGACTACCAAACACTAAGGACAAACCAATCACAGCTGACAAATGGAGCTGCCCAGCACCCCACACGTAGAAGTTGTAAAATGCACAGGAGGGACTCAAGACAAAGGAGGATAAATCTTAGTGGAGTGAAGAAGGGGACCTAACTGAAGGAGATGGGAGGGGGGAAGAAAGAAATATTTCAATGGTCATGATGTACATATACAAACTTATCAAAGACAATTACTATGCTGAGCACTGGAAGGAGGGGAGGGGGAGGGAATGGGGCAGGAACTGAAGGAGGGATGAATGAGTACTATGTGCATGTATATCTCTAACACCCCGAAGTTTAACAAAAATGTATAATTACAACGCACCAATTAAAAAAAGAAATTAAAACTGAGACGCTTTGGCAATATTAATTTATATATTTAGTTTCAATAGCAATTGTAAATATATTATATAATCTTATTAACGTATTTTATAAAAAGTAACCAAATTTTCAAAACCAAAAGTAACTAATTAAAATAATAGCATTATTTTTCATATTTGAAAATGTCTTTAATGTCTGCTTCTATAATTTGAATGGATCGTTTAAACTTAATCCACAAGGCAACAGTTTTGCTGGGAGGTGGAATGTTTACGAGGTGCTTAAGTCATGAGTGCTCTATCTACATGAATGGATTCATGCCATTATTTTAGGTGTGGTTTATCATGCAAGTTGGTTTCTAATTTAAAATGGTGAGTTTTTCCCTCTTCCTTCTTCCTCATATTCACTGTCTCACCTTTCTGCTTTCTCCCATCGGATGATGAAATAAGACAGCCCATGCCAGATACCAGCCTCTTGGCTCTTGAGATTGACAGCCTCAACAACTCTATAAAATAAATTTATCTTCTCCACAAATTAGCCAGCCTCAGGTATGATGGTATAACACCATGAAATGTACTAAGACATCTGGATTAATAAAAAGGGATGAATTGTCATAATTCCTTCATCCAAAATGTTTGTTGGGAAATGGAAGGTCTTCCAGATTCCCCCTGAAAATGTCTTAGAGGTTCTTAGGGATAATTCAAGAACTTCTGATTTAATTAGTCAAATAATTACCTAAATATATTAATTCAATGTTCTATATAATTATAAATATATGCATAGGGTGCTGTGAAACACTTCGGTTTTTGCTTCAATGAAATATATACAAACAAGTATGAATGTCTTCAAATTCTAGCTCTGAAGTCCTACAAATGTGTCCCTTCTCATACTCCCAGTCATTTTTTCACCAATTTTTGATAAGGTTTCTTTGTTGTTTTTGCTATTTTCTTATTAATGGGAAGTAATAATTGTATATATTTATGGGTTTATTGTGGTTTTGCTATATGCATACATTGTGGAATGATTGAATCAAGCTTGCTAGTACACCCAACACTTCATGTACTTACATTTTTGTGTGTGAGTGGTGAGGGCATTCAAAATTGCAATTTTGAAATATACAGTATGTTACTATTAACTGTGGTCACCTTACTGTGGTATAGAGCTCTAGAATTATTTCTTCTAGCTGAAATTTCATACTCTTTTACAAACAGCTCACCATTCCTTATCCAACCTCCTCAGTCTCTGGTAACAACTGTCCTACTCTCAACTTGTATGACTTCAACTTTTATTTTACATATACATCAGATCAATGCAGAATTTGTCTTTCTGTATCTGACTTATTTCATTTAGCAAAATGTCTTCCAGGTTCATCTGTACTTTTGTAAATTACAGTTCCCCTTTTTTTAAAGCTCTTGGCTCATGAGATTTCCTCATGTATATACACCACAGGTTTTTTTTTTTAGCTATTTGTTGACATATACTTAGGTTGCCCAATTGTTAAACAAGTTATTCATTTTGTTTTTTGGTTTTGTTTTGTTTGTACTACTGAGATGCTTGAGTTCCTTATGCATTTTGGGTCTTAGTTTCTCATAAGATGTATAGCTTGAAAAATATTTTCTTCTCCATAGGCTGTCCGTTTACCTTTATTTGGTATGCAGATTATAGTTAAGACTTTAATATATTTGTATTTTATTTTTGCATATGGTGTGACATGAGGGACATATTGGACCACTAGGAACCTCACCTTTCTCTTTAGAACTAACCTTTCAATATCATTATGAACTACATTGTGATGTGAGACTATAATGCACCAATAAGAGTATTTAAAAATAAAAATAAATAAAACTAATCTGTCAACCTTTACTTTACTTCTTACTTTTTTTTTTTTTTTTTTTTTTTTTTTTTTTTTTTTTTTTTTTTTTTTTTTTTTTTTTTTTTTTTTTTTTTTTTTTTTTTTTTTTTTTTTTTTGCGGTACTGGGGATTGAACTCAGGGGCATTCTACCTCCGAGCTACACCCCCAGCCCTGTTTTTTATTCTTTATTTTGAAACCGAGTCTCACTGAGTTGCGGAGTGCCTCACTAGGTAGCTGAGGCTGGCCTCGAACCCGGATCCTCCGGTCTCAGCCTCCCGAATGCTGGGATTACAAGCGTGCGCCACCACGCCCGGCTCACTTCTTACTTTTTATGCATCACATGGATGATCTTATTACCATCCTCCCAATATTTTTTTTAGTTTTTGTATTTGTTCCTTTTCCAAAAGAATAAAAGTTTGTTGTGGTTTAATTTTCATAAAATAAAGTTCATTCATTAGTATTTAGGTGAAATTTAGAGTTATACAACAATGCCTGTAATTCATTTTTAAAGCATTTCCCTAATGATTAAGAGATGGGAACCCTCTGAATTTTCACTGAGACTAATATCTAATGAGTTTGCAAGCTATGGGTCTATTTCTGATTTGCTGGGTATGATCTGTATGCTCCTTCCTCTAGGTTTTCTATTCTTTTTCACTTTGTTCTCTGCCCCAGACATCTGATATATGAAGTTGCACCATGGAATTGTTCCACATGCCTTCTGGCTTCTAGTTGGATTTGGCTAATGAGAAGAGCAATCAAGAGAATGCCTTAAAAAGGAATACTGAATCAGTGTACCTGATTCCTTCTCTGTGAAGTCACATCTTGCATATGCCTCTCCATGTGGAATTACTCACAAAGTTTTGTTTTACCAGATTTTATACTTTCAGTTTGTGATGATCTTTGCCCTATGAGACCAAGTGGTGATGATAATTCTACTGCTGTTACCCTTAGTTCCAGGACAATACCCAATACTATCCATATATCTGACACATATACTTAGAATTTATCCTTTATATATAGTATTTCTTTCAATTATCATAATTTTACTGTGATGTATTTTTCCTATTAGCAGCCCCCTGGGTATGTCTGACAACCCATGCCACCTTGAAACAGACACTAAACCAATATTTTATATTTTTATTGTATATTTCCATTTTATGAGGGGAAAGTGTTGGTACTGGGTGCTAGCTGAGATTCTACCTGTGGTTTAAGTTCTTTACAAGTGAAAAAAGAATCAGCACTACTCCTTGTCCCATCTGACTGGACTTTGGTCTTGCTTGATGAAGCTTAAGCTGATTTTATTTTCCCACTTATTTTATTCAGCATTGGTGCTTTATTTGTACTTTTATGTGCCCACTGGGTTTCTCCTTTGGGCATTTTGTTTCTGAATGTTTTAGAAGTAAATCTCTCTTAGTCAAGCATTCAAAATAAAAACATAAAAAGTGTTCATTTTTATCCTAGGGTAGATATTTCTCTCAGCTGGATATTCCCATTTGAGTTTCTGCCCCCTGAAGTGTTAACACATTTTCACAATTGCTCCTGTTCCAATTTGTTGATAGGAAACAGTATTTCAATGTGACTGACAGAAAGGATTGTGCATTTCATTTCCAACATATAATATATCTACCCTGTGTTTCACTGAAATTTTAAAAAGCAGAAGAATGAGATAGTTTTTGCTAACCAGAGAAGTTTCTTTTGTTTTGTTTTTACAGAATATTTAAACTAAATGAGATGGGGTGAAGGAGTTGTTGGAAATATAAATATAACTACTGGTACTGTTACCAGGGACTGCTTCTAACTGTACCAGGAAGGCATCTGATTAACTGACTACAAAGACAGTTCAGTGAATAGTGAGGCATCAAAGAGGACTATATTTAAAAGTAGGTACTTATTGAATAATGTGTAATTAAGGGCATAACTAGAAATTGAGAAATCTCAAGTATACTTCAGAGGCTTAAACATATATTAGCTTATGGTTTTCGAACAACTTATAAAGTACTAAAAATATTAAGTGACTTTTAAATTTATATTTTAATAGAACTAATGTAACATTTAACTGGGTAGTTTAAGTAATGCAAAGTTAGGCACTTCAATTAATTTTGACAGAAAAGTGGTTCCCATTGAGCCATTAGTGTATAAATAATACACCTAATTAAAAATAAGACAACAAATACTATTGGATCTCTGTTTGAGGCACATAAAAATCTCACAGTGTATCTATTATATACCTATTAGGTGAAGAGAAATAAAAATATTTAATATAGTCATTAGGTGGCATTCAAACTTGTTTTATTTTATCAAAGTGGTGCACCTGTTTCTCTTGGCTTTTCCTTGTCCAGAAAGTCGAAAAGTCTCTCTTCTAAAGGTGTGAGTCACTTTAAAATTCCAGCATGCAAGCACTCTGTTAAATCATGAAAATGACTTCTTACTAGAACAGAGATGAAGTCTAAAAATGGCCCTTAGTTCCCCAAATAACCTCCCCACTGGAGTCTCATCAATAATTGCCGATTTCCTCTAGTCCCTAGTTCTAGAATTAAATATTAAATTAAGGATTATTTTATTTTCATCAATTTATAAACTGGTTACAGCTACATGCACAGAGCCTTACCCTAAATTTGGATCTTCCCATAGAATGAAATACTATCTGTTGCAGTGAAACTGCTTGCTAGGTATTCAAAAAGCTTATTTCTCTCTCTCTCTATATATATATATGTAACTAAACCAGATTTATTTTCTGGGCAATTTCTGCTATCATGTGAGGACATGGGACATGTGATTGATTTCTATTCAGTGGAATATAGGTTAAGGAAATATTTTACTTCCAGGCCTGACCATGAAAACTTCTGAGATTCTTCATGTGGTTTCTCTCTTTTCTTTTGTGTGTCAGAAAAGCAAATGATCCAATGGAAGACTGTAAGGCCCTAAGGGATGGTGAGTACACTAGATGGAAGAAAACTGGGCTCCTAATTATAAGCATGTTAAGAGAGCTCCCATTTCTCACAAATCCATGTTTGACTTGGATGAATTATAAATCTTATTTATTTATTTATTTATTTATTTATTTATTTATTTATTTTGGTGTGGCACTGGGAATCAAACCTAGGGGAATTCACTGCTAAGCTAAACCCCCAGCCTTATTTTATCTTTATTTGCAAACAGGGTCTTGCTAGGTTGATGAGAGTCTCAATACTTACTGACACTGTCTTTTAACCTGTGATCCTCATGTCTCACCCTCCCAAGTACTATAAAACTTAATTTTGCTTAATTACTGAGTTGTTGGGGATATTTCTCATTGCATTTAGTCTGATCTTTGGAATTCAACATTTACCAGAAATATAAAAGAGACTTAACTGTATTGGCAATTTATGGACTTAGTGTCTACAAAATTACTCCAACCTAATGCCTTACTTTGATCTGATTTAGTGATTGGGCAATACTCTTACAAGAGATTATCTTCTATTCATCCAGGGCTAGCAAAGCTTTATATCACCCTTCCTCAAGTGCTCTTTTATTAGTCATTCAACAGAATACCTAAATCATGTTCAGCTTTTAGTGAAAATAATCATTTACTAGCCTCCATTCTCTTTATTTGAGTTGAATCTGTATTTGCAGCCTAAACAGTTCTTTACGGAATGCTCTTCTAGCCTACAATATTCATACATTGCCTATATAGTACCTACTTATCCCTCAGTACTAAGCTAAGCAGTCAACCTCTGCAAGTTTGACCTCTCCCCTCCCTTCCACATTAGTTTTAGCTATCCATCCCTCCTCTATACTCATTAGACAGACTCTATACTTATAAGATATATATCACGAAACCTGCGTATTTCTCTCACAGAATATCCTTGAATAGTTTTCTTAGAGTATCAGCATTTCACAATAGATATTATAGTACAAGAACTTAGTACTGTACATGTTTTGAGTAAACATTCATTTTTTTCTCTTCAATACTTCCTGTCAATGCTGGAAAATGTCTTAAGGTCTGGGCAATTTCATAATCAGAATCTTTATTATAAGTACAATATAGTATATGTGAATAATTTATTGAAATAATAGCCTACTATTTCAGTAGTTTAAAATTTTTTCATAATTGAACTTTAATATTCCTTCTTATTTTTTGGAGCTTCATAGATTCAGTCTATTGTATCAGTAAGAGTTATTCTTTTATTAAGCACTGTTTGATAAAGAGACCACTCCCACTCTTGAAGGGAAGTACTAATTTTAAACATCCCTATGTCTTACTTCTGAAGAATAAAAAAGGCCTTGGACAGGTACCTGTCTTTGGTTTGTGGGCTTATTACATAACATAGTAGAGAAAGGATAACTTACTCACTTCTATTTGTAGTGTAAAATAGGGTACCCTGATCTACCATTATGGTGTATCATGCAGGATAGCTCTTTAATAGAAATGGAAATTTGGATGCTGCACAGTCACCCTACATACTTTTATAGTAATGAAAAAATATCATTTGTATCTTATTTGATTCCTCAAACACTAATATTATTGTTTGGATCTGGAAGATCTCCCCGCCCCACGCCTAAAAAAAAAAAAAAAACAAAAAAACAAAAAACCCCCACAAATCTCATAGTGTAGCAAAGTTTGAATTGGGGCATGGATGAAAGGAGATAAGTCACTAGGAGTGTGGCCTTGAGGAGTTTATCAGTCCTTGCCCCCCACACCCCATTCCTGGCTACCGTGATGAGCTGAGCAGCCTTTCTCTGCCATGTCCTGCTACAATGATGTCCCTGCCTTGGAGCCTGCTGACCATCCACTGATCCCCGACTCTGATCCAGATAAGTTTTATTCCTATAAGTTGTTCTTGTCAGGTATTTTGGTCACAGCAGCAATGAAGTTCACTAACATAACTAACTACAGGACAGCTCTAGGTTGGCTGTCATACCCCAAAACACCATTCTGGGCTTCAGGTCTTTGATGACTAGTATTATATTAATTGAGTATAGTATTTTGACAAGAAGGACTTCAGAATTTATCTCAATAAATTTTCCAAGTAGTAATACCCATTGACACTAACTTCAGTGCAAAAGAAGATTATTAAACTACTCTCTTACAATACTTAAAAAGGAAAGATATGCCTAATGTAGTAGAAAATTGCATAATTTGAAAAACAAAAGTAATATTTTATAATTTTAAATTGATGACATGAATGAAACTTTATTAAATACTTTGTCATTCTTATTCTTATGTTAGAGATGACCTCATTCAAAGTGACCAAATGTAATAATATGTAAGAATATGTATTAAAAGAGACTTCATAAGAACTGAGGTAAAACAGAATAGAGAGAATTTTGTAATAGCTGGTTTATACTATTTTAATATCATAATTTTCTAAGACAATCTTTCTCATTTTGGACAGACTGCATCATATCCAAAAAATTAAAATATTTTAATATATTATATAATTAAATGTTGTTTCTTAGAGTTTAGGAGTTTGGAATAATACCATCATCATACCACTTTGATTTTGCAAAGTACATTGCTTCTCAAATCACTTTCACATTCAGTGATTTTCATATGAAGTTGTTGATTTCCAATTTGCCAAAAGAGAAAACAATCCTTTCAGTGACTTATCTAGAATCGCAAAGTTTATAACAGAGCATATGTTAAAAAGAAACAAAACAAAAACCTAACTTCTTAATTGAAACTAGTGACCTTTGTACTTCAATGAAAAGTATATAGTGTGAATAAGCAGGTAAATCCCAAGTAGTATCTAAAAATTTAGGGATTTAGAGTTTTATAGTAAATACCAGCTTGATTGTGTGAGTGGTCAAAAAGACAAAAATATTTTCAGACAAAAATCATTAATTTACAATCTTTCTTTGTTTTATTTACTTGGTCCTTAACATAGCAGAGTACCCAGGAAGAGGGTATCTGACTGTGAAACTATAGAAATGGCATATCTTTCAAATAGTTAATATTACTACAAGTTAACAGGAATATACCATTTATTATATGCCAGGAACCCAGTCTGTGTTCTCCATATAAACTAACACATTTGTTTTTACTACAATTCTGAGTTAGATACTATTGTTCTTCAATTTTAAAATCAGGAAAAGGAGGCTTAGAGAATTATAATAATTTCCCAAGGTCATACAAAACTTTTAAAATCAGTACTGAAGCCTAGGCAGTCTGGCTGAAGTGCATGCCCTCTTAAGCACTAAAATATATTATTATCTACATTTAGTAAATATAGAAAATGTGGTACAGAGGTTAAGTTGTCCAAGGTCAGGAGTTAGAATATGAACTCTAGGAGTCTGAACGCAGAATACAGAATCTTAACAATTATACTTTGTTGGAAAAATAACTATCTTTAGTTCTTTACACAGAGATTTCTTTGTTTCAATTATTTGCATCTAATGGTAATTTTGCCCCCCAAGTGGAACATTTGGCCATATCTAGAGATATTTTCCATAGTCAAAATGTGAGAAATGGGAATGGACAGAAACTGGGATGTGCTACTAGCAACCAGTAGGTAGAGTATATATGGAAATGGCTGGGAGTATAGCTCAGTGGTAGAATGCCCCCCTGGGCCATACTTTATTTTTACTGCTATTATTTTTTTATTTTTATTTTTTTTTATGGTACTGGGGATTGAACTCAGGGGCATTCTACCTCTAAGCTACACTCGCAGTCATATTTTTTATTCTTTATTTTGAAACTGGGTCTCACTAAGTTGCGGAGTTCCTCACTAGGTAGCTGAGGCTGGCCGAGAACTGGGATCCGCAGGTGTCAGCCTCCCAAATGCTGGGATTACAAGCGCTCGGCTGCTATTATCTTTATTTAGATATAAACAAGGTTAAATATATTTCTAGATACCATTTTGTTTGTAACAGAAAATATTTTGGAGATACTCTAATGGTAACACAATTAAAAATTCTTGAGTAATTAAGTTTGAAAAAATCTCTAAAATTTATATTTAAAATCTATATTTAAATTTATATTTATATTATAATATTTAAATAATAAAATTTATATTTAAATTTAAAATTTATATTTATATTTAAATTAAATATATATTAATTTAGTTAGAGTTTTAAAATTCTAACTTTGTGATGGCAAATTTCTTAATGTAGGCAAACTTTCATTTATATGATAGAGGGAAAGATGTGGAAAAATATGTTAACATCACTTTATAAGTTCAAACTCAACACCATAGTCATCTAACAAGATGAAAACTAGTTTTTATGTTTGTTTTATAGTTTTACCTTTTTCTATTAAGCTACCTATCCCTTATATAACTTTCTGTCTGTATTTTCCTTTATTTGGAAAGAGTTGTGGAAAGGTAAGCCAGGCAAGCAAACAATTACTTTAGAATCAATGAGAGGATTAAAGTGAGAATTGTTTTTCCTGCATAAATCCAGAGGGTAAATTACTTACATGCTCCTGAACTGAAAAAGGAAATTGGAGTGCATTTGTCTTAGCATCACTTTCAGAAAAACTACATTTTAATTATCAAGTCACTTGCTTGTTGGTCAATATTTCAGGATTAGCAGTTTGGCTGGTACAAAGTCCAATACAGCTAAGAGTTCAATAAACATTACTAGATGGTGCTGGTAATGATGACAATGATGATGATGTCAATGAAAGTACTGGAAGGATACATTGGTGTGTAACAATATTAATTTAAATGTTCCTTACATTTCAAGATACCTACAAAGCACAGTATGTGGCTATTTCACTAGGTACATGGTAGTTAATTTATAACACACTTCATAACCTCATTAATTTGGAACTATAAACATGCAAATGATACACCAAAATGTTTTTCAGGATACTTTAAACAAGTAATTTCTTAGTGCACTGCTTGCATAATTAAGACTTTCTTTTAGAAAATATATAGCTTTAGGTCAGCAAAGGCCTTGAGGGTACAAAGCTATTAAATAATAATATATTTAGCTCTTCTTAGTTATTATAAATCCATTTACAAAAATAACTACAGATAAAGAAGCAAGTTAAGTAAGAACCTGATAATTAAAATCAAACTAAATTAAAAGCATTATAGTTTAATTGATACTTCCTTATAGACTTGCATACACAATGTCAAGGGAGAAGATGAAGTTTTTACTAAAATACTTGATTGCCATAATATTATTTTCACTGAGTAGAAAACATAGACTTATATTTGATTATAAATGCTATCAGGTTATTTAGTATCACATCTCTATGTTAATTTGTGGCTCCAAGTGAGGGTACATTATTTTTCCATCTGATCATTTGGTCATTTTATAATTTTTTTTTATACTGTGGATTGAATCCAGGGGAATTACACCTCTGAGCTATATCCCAGCTATTTTTATGTTTTATTTTGAAACAGGGTTTCACTAAATTGCTGTGGCTGATCTGGATCCTGTGATTTTCCTATCTCAGCCCCCCAAGTACTGGGATTACAGGTGTGCACCAATACACCTGGCTGTCATGGTTATTGATGATGCTATTTTAGGAAAATTCAGAGACAAAGAACAAATATTCTCTCTATTTATTTACACCTCCCAATGACCATCAGCTTTTCCATACTAACTAATAAAAATGTTTCCAGCTTAATGACACAAAAGCTTTGGAAGTGGCCATGGTAAATACCTATCACAGAAGAGACTCAGAATGATATGTATTTCTCACTTAAATTTATGTGTGTGTGTTTTAAATAAATATGACAATGAATTGTTTTCAGACGAATCACATTCAAAGGGTTCAGGAATAAGTCCTCCTCACTAATTTCCTTTGTTATTTATCTTGAATTACCTACTTCTCTTGAGGCATGGCTACCAAAAATAATTGTATGTACAGAATGTGGATTGATATCTGTAACAAGACAATTTTTAGTAGCATACAATTACTAAAATTCATTAATAAAAATGCAAGGTGGTTATTTCAAAGAAAGGAGGGGAAGGATCAAATAGGAAACAATATTGTGCTGAAAATACAAAATAGTAAATTTACTAGTCACCTTCACATTACTGTAAAAATAGCTGAGACAACTTATAAAGAGAAAAAGAAAGCCGGGCGTGTTGGCGCACACTTGTAATCCCAGCATTCGGGAGGCTGAGACCGGAGGATCCGGGTTCGAGGCCAGCCTCAGCTACCTAGTGAGGCACTCCGCAACTTAGTGAGACCCTGTTTCAAAATAGAGAATAAAAAATAGGGCTGGGGGTGTAGCTCGGAGGCAGAATGCCCCTGAGTTCAATCCCCAGTACTGCAAAAAATAAAATAAAATAAAGAGAAAACGTTTATGAGGCTAATAATTTTGGAGACTCCCGTCCCAGATCAAGTGGCCTCATTTCTTTGGGATTCTGGGGAGGCAAAATATCATACCAGGATTGCATAGTAGAACAAAAGTGCTCACCTCATGATCCAGGACGCCAAAGAGGAGGAGGAAAAGACTAGGGTCCCACAATCTCCTTCAAGGGCATGCCCCCAATGACATAAGAACCTACCACTATGCCCCACATCCTAAAGAGTCTACACAGAGCTTTGTGAGCCCTCCCCCGGTTCCCACCTCACTTACCCTGGGTAGTTTTGATTTGCATCTCTCTGATCGCTAATTTTATTGAACTCTTTTTCATATATTTATTGACCATTTTTTGTTAAATGTCTATTTAGTTCACTTGCACATTTTTTTATTTGGTTTGTTTCTTAAATTCTTTGTATATGCTAGATATTCGTCCTCTTTTGGAAAAGTAGCTGACAAAGATCTCCCACTCTGTGGGCTCTCTGTTGAGGTTCTTGATTGCTTCCTTTGCTGCACAGAAGCTCTTCAGTTTAATGCAAACCCACATATTAACCTTTGTTTTACTTTCTTGTGCCTTTTGACCATGATATTATTGAGAAAGTTTTTATCCATGCTTATATATTGTAGTGTTGGTTCTATGCCATTTTCAGGTAACTGCAACTTCTCTTGTCTAATTTCCGGGTCTTTGATCCATATCAAATTGACTTTTGTGCAAGGAGAGAAAGTGAGATTTATTTCCATTTTTCTATATATGGAAAACCAGTTTTGCCCACACCACTTGTTGAAAAGGCTATCTTTATTCCATCATACGTTTTTGTCCCCTTGGTCAATAATCAGTGTGCAAATTTGTTTCTGAATCTTCTACTCTACTCCATTGTTCTGTGTGTCTGCATTTGTACCAATATGATGCTGTTTTGATTACTATAGCTCTGTAGCATAGTTTGAAGTCAAGTATTTTGATACCTCTTGTATGGTTCTTATTGCTGAGAACTCTTTTGGCTCTTATACATCTTTTGTTGTTCTATATTAATTTAAGTACTGAGTTTTTTTGATCTGTGAAGAATGTCCATGATATTTTAATAGGGATTGCATTGAATCTATAGATCACTTTTGGTAGGATGGCCATTGTGATGATATTTATTCTGCCTATCCAATAGCATGAGAGATTCTTCCATCTTCTAAGATCTTTAATTTCTTTCTAAGTGTTTTATAATTTCTTTGTAGAAGTCTTTTTTTTTTTTTTTTTTGCGGTACGGGGGATTGAACTCAGAGGCATTCTACCTCCAAGCTATACCCCCAGCCCTATTTTTTATTCTTTATTTTGAAACTGAGTCTCACTAAGTTGCGGAGTGCCTCACTAGGTAGCTGAGGCTGGCCGCGAACCCGAATCCTCCGGTCTCAGCCTCCTGAATGCTGGGATTACAAGCGTGCGCCACCACGCCCGACTGAAGTTTTTTATCTCCTTGTTTAAATTTGTTCCTAAATACTTTACTGTTTTTGAGTTTATTGTGAATGGAATTTTTCTCTAGATTTATTTTTCAGTGGATTTATGGTTGCCATATAGAAAAGCTTCTGGTTTTTTTAGATATATTTTGTATCCATACACTTTGCTGAATTTATTAATCAATTCTGAAAGTCCTTTGTTTCAGTTTATTTTTTTCTAAATATAGGATCATGTCATCTGCAAAGAGAGAGAATATCAGTTTTTATTTTCCTATTTGTATTCCTTTAAAATCATTCTCTTGCCTTATTGCTCTGGCTAGTCTTGAGTACTATATTGAAAAGTAATGGTGATAGTGGGCATTCTTGTCTTGTTCCTGATTTTAAAGGGAATTCCCATAGTTTCCCCCATTCAATATGGTATTGGCTGTGAGTTTATTTTATCTTGTCTTTATGATATTGATGTAAGTTCCTTTTTTTTTTCCTATTCTCTGCAGTGTTTTTAGCATGAATGATTGTTGGATTTTGTTGAATGCTTTTTCAGTGTGTATTGAAATGATCATATGATTTTTTTTCCTTACTTCTGTTTATGTGGTAAATTACATGGATTATTTTTCATGTGTTGAACAAGCCTTGCATTGCTAGGATAAACCTGACTTGCTCATGGTGTATGATTTTTTGATGTAGTTTTGAATGTGTGCTTCTAGTATTTCGTTTAGAAGTTTTGTGTTTAAGATCATCAATTACATTGCTCTGTATTTTTTTCTTGAGCTTTCTTTATTCAATTTTGGTATTAATGTGATACTGGCTTCATAGAATGTGCTTTGGAGAATCCTGTCTCTTTCTATTTAATAATTTCTTTATTAAACACATCTTCAGATTATAATCAGTATAGCAAAAGATATATCTTTATTTTTTTCAACAATTTCCAATATCCTTATTCCCATTTTCTGTTCATAGAAGAAATGTCAAGATATGGATACATCTAACACAATTGCTGTCTGTCCAATTTACTCCTGATATTTAATCTGAATGAGGACTCATTATTTGTCCCATAAAAACATTTACTCAAAACCATAATAATCTCCCTCCTGTAACAATAAAAGTCACAATATAAGTTGGACAGGGATAGGAGATGTGATCAGAATAATTGTTCATGACATGTTTCAGTTTCTGGATCAAGAAGTTCTTTCTAATGTTAGTGGAATCAATCAAAACTATATCAAATGAAGTTAAAATAATTTCTTTTTCCCTTCATTTAACAAATATAGTTATCCCTCCCCCCATGGACATAACAATACTTTAAACACATTTTAGCAATATTGTGATGTATAAATTAGGGGAATTTTTAACCCTTTGTTCTAGTTTTAACGTTCTTTTTTCCTGGTAAAAAATTGTAACCCTCCTTTTTTTTTTTCAAAACTAAACTTTCTTCCTGTGTCTTTTAGGACATTGATCCTGTCATTTTTCTTTTTCTTCTATAGTCTAGTCTTCTCTAATAAATTTTCATTATTCCACCCTATGCCCAAAATTTCTCTTTCCTAACAAAGCAATACCAAATATCCACCTACAATCCAAATTCTCAATCTGATTTAGGGATTATTTGCCTATAAGGAACAGAGATATATTTAAACATACTGATGTATAAATTATTTTTATTTAAAAATGAGTTGCCTTAAGCAAATTTAGGAAACCTGAATATTTTTAAGACAATTAGTTTCTCCCACATGTGTGCCTGTATATGTGCACATATATGAACCTACACATTTGAATGTAGTCATAAAATATGCATGTCCTTATGATTTGTTTTAACCTCATAGTCATAGCAAAATTTTAAAATAAACTGCATAATGTTCATAACTTAAATGCACCATCATTTATTTAAGTTTCCCCATTGACAGACATTTATATTTAATTAAAATTGTAATATATAAAATATTGCTGCAATTATTTGAATTGTGTCTTTTTTGGTATTTGTGTGTTATTAGGGATTGAACCCAGGGCCATTCTACCTCCATACTACACTCCCAGCCCTTTAAAAGAAATTTCTTTAGAGCTGGGCGCACGCTTGTAATCCCAGCATTCCGGAGGCTGAGACCTGAGGATCGGGGTTCCCAGCCAGCCTCAGCTACCTAGTGAGGCACTCCACAACTTAGTGAGACTCGGTTTCAAAATAAAGAATAAAAAATAGGGCTGGGGGTGTAGTTCGGAGGTAGAATGCCCCTGAGTTCAATCCCCAGCACTGCAAAAACAAAAACAAAACAAAACAAAAAAAAAAACAAAGACAAAAAAAATTTGTTTAGGAAATAGGATTTTGTTAAGTTGCTGAGAATCTCCCTAAATTGTTGAGGCTGTTCTCAAACCTGTGATCCTCCTGTCTCAGCCTCTCAAGTACTGAGATTATAGATGGGCAGTACCGTGTCCAGCTTGAACTATATCTTAATATAAATGTACATATTTTCCTATGAAATATAATCCAAAATTTAAAATTTCTTGAACTAAGCCATGTACTAGAATTTAATAGATATTATCAAACTGCTATCCAAAAAATCTTTATTTAGTTTCCTAGTAATCTTATTTGAGAAAACTTATTTCTCAATATTCTCATCAGCAGTTGATATTATCAACATTTGAAAATCAGTAGCTTGCTAAGGCTTAATTTTTATAGTTTAATTTAATTTTAATTGTATTTTATTGATTTCCAGTGAACATAATTTTTTCACGTTTACTTGACATTTTTATTTCTAATTGGTTATTAATTTATTTACTGCTGGTCTATAAATTTCCTGTATACTAATCTATGGAAAATACCTTGTTCTTTAATCCTATATAATTTTTAAATGATTATATAGTCAACTTTGTTAAATTTTTCTCTTTGATTTCTGGGTTCCATATAATAATTAAAAGATCCTTATTTATATAGAAACTAAAGCATACAATGATTTTCTTCTGATATGATTATGGATTTGTATTTATTTTACCTGTAATTTATTTGGGTACATGGTAGGAAGCAGATTTTTTAATTTGTAAGTAGTCAGTTCTCCAAATACTGATTCCAATAAAAAAAAAAACTAAATTTCCAACAATGGAATTTCCACTCCATTTTTATTATTTGAAATATTAGTTATATTATCCACTTAGTTCTTATATACAAAATCATTTGTTTTGTAATATTTTTCTGTTTCAAAGATACAGAGGAGATGAGTCTAGAAGTATGCCTGCCTGCTAAAATATTTCTTCAGATCACATGCAATGATACTTTAAATATCTTATGTTAAACACTATACTCATAACTTTTCCTAAAACACACTCTTAATATGATTCTAATCACATTTAATGATGCCATCATTTCTCTGGTCACCTAGCCAAGAACCTGTTATCAAATCTTGTCACTTCTATTTCTAAAGCATCTCTCCAAATTTCTGTAATGCTTTTTATGTGACCACAGTTATATTTCAAGCCTCATATTGTCTTCCTAGGTTTATTAAAGTATGCTTAATACAGTCAATAGCCTTCTAAGTTATCCTCTAATAGATTTGAATTTTGTCATAGCATGATAGATTTTTACTGGCCTCCCCAATGTACCCCAAGTGAAACTTTTTTAAAGTCAATTACACAAGTGGCCAATACATCTAGTTTTTAAATGTTAAGCATTGCACATAATCAAGGTACTTTAAAAGTAATGTAAGATAATATATTTTCCTACAAAATTAGCAAACATGAAAAATTACTCAATGCTTGGAAGCGATATAGTGAAGTAGATTTATGCTGGTGGGTATATAATTTCAGCAAGTTCCCTAGAAAACAGTCTGGCAATGTATATCTAAAATTCTATTGCTAAAAATTCTAAATGATAAATCTCAGATTTTCCCAAAATCACATATACAAAGATACTTAATGTAATATATTTTCTGCAAAAATCAGTCCAGTTATAATAAAGAATTGTAATAAGTTATGATATATCCATATGGTGGAATATGGCCATTAAAATTAGATTTTCAAAGAATATTGATATAATGTTAAAGGGAGAAAGCATGAAACTATATTATCATATAAGGTCAGTTTGGTTTATATTTGTAATGCTTAAACATTGGAAGAAAGCATATAAGCAAATATCACTGGATAGTAGTGTGCATGTATGCCTCTACGAGTTTGTGCCTCACAAATATTTTTTTATTAAAATGCACTAATTTAAGAAAAAGTAGCATTATATATTTAATTCTCCAAAAGTTCTCCTTTGTGATTTTTTTCTACAGATTTCAAACATTCCACCTAATAGTCACAGATGGGATGAACATATAACTACTATTTTAACAAAAATAAACAGCAATGATGATAAAATAATGATAAAATAAAGCAATAAAAATAAAACAATAATAAAATAAAAATAAAAAGCCAGAAAGTCAGACACCCCTGGCTTGCATTTAAAATTAAGATGAAAAACAAAAAAATATTTATTTTTGAGATATTTTGGAAATTTAATAAACTTTCATTTCTAAAAATAAAACAACAATGGATTGTTAGAGTCCAAAACTAGTTTACAAAAAACAGTTTATTAAAATATTAAATAAGTTCATAATTAGCCACTTCAGTTGTCTAAACTTCCAATGAAAAAGTTCTCCTCTTGTAAAATGTCACATATCATAGCATTTTCGATACCCACAGATGTACTGGACATGTAAAATCTGCTATGGAATTGAAAGATTTTGCCTACTTCCACATGAAACAAAATAATTCTGTACCTGAAATTTTCCTGGAATTTGCATTTGGTATGATAGGAAGCCTCATAATCAAAGTTTCTTCCCAAATTATCTAGAATTCAGATGTGTGACCCCCTCAGCAAGGGACTATCCCCAAGTTTAGTAGGATATGGAGTAGTTTTATAACTCCAAAGTATATACTTCAAGTGATAATCAGACATAGAGACCATATGAGGATACAGGCACTTTTACTCTGAACAAAATGAAGGAAGTCAGTGCTTAGAGTCTGGGGAGTCCTAGGAGGGTAGAGTTCACAGAATAGTTCTAGAGAGAAGTGAGTTATGTGTAGTGTGCACTCCAGATATTAACAGATGGCCGTGTCTTAGTTCATTTTTGTTACTATGACAAAATACCTGAAACCAGGCAATGCATAAAGAATAGAAACATATCTAGCTCACAGTTCTAGAGGGTATGGCATCCAAAAACATGGGAATAGCACCTGGTTAGGGCCTTACACTTTGTTGTAATGTGGTATAGGGCATCACATAACAAAAACAGAGCAAACATGCTAGCCCAAGCATCTCTTCCTCTTAGAAATTGCACTATTGTTATCATAAGGCCCCATATTTCTGACCTCATCTAATATTCATGTGCTCCCAAAGTCTCCCGCTCCAAATAGTATTAACATGAAATTGGGAGTTAAATTTCTACTATACATACTTCTGTGGGGCACATTCAAACCATAGCCATCTACTTTGGATTATTCATGTCAGTACTCATTATCACAGGTGTAAAAGAATGCTACTCAAGCCCAAGGAAAGAATAATCACAAAGAACTTTAAGGAATGATATCTGGTGCTCAAATAAGGCTATAATTAGTAACTGTGCCCACTAGCCACACTAGGAAAACATCACAATTTATGAAGTATAGAATAGAGTACTCAGAAATGTCTTTTCTCATTAGTGGGGGATAATTAGTTCTAGACTGAGCACTTCTGCTTTCCTAACAAATCTTAAAATAAGACAAGGAAAAAACACTGTTTCTAAATGATTTAACTGAACCTGAGAATAAAACTCGAGAATATTTCTACAAATTATTCAACACTCAACAAGGTAAACTTCATAGTGTCTGCTTTCCAGTAAAATATCACCAGATATATAAAGAGGGAAAATTTCACCCATAATAAGATAAATAGTTAAAACTGTCCCATAACTGGCACATATGTTAGTATTAGCAAAGAAGGACAGTAAAAATTATTAGATCTGTATTCAGCATACTCAGAAAATAAAGTAGAGATGTGGAAGATGTGAAAATTTTCAAATTTAATTTCTCAAAATGAAAAATATGTAATATTTGAGATGAAAACTATACTTTCTGGGATGTAAATATCCTAAGACAGAAAAAAGGAAGATTACACATTTACAAAGTGATATGCTTGTACTCTATATTTTTAAATTCCTTTCTTTGAAACCTTCATCCTGACCACATATAAATCCATAATAAAAACAAGTATATAATAGAAGGCCAGAGATTATTTTGATGGTAAAATTGTTAGATTTTTTGTCATGTTGATAAAAAAGTAAATTTCATATTATTATAGAAGAAACAAAACTATGATGAATGTTTTAAATTACCTTCTTTCTTTCTTCTTCTTTATCTCTTTCTTTCTTCTTTCTTCTTTCTTTCATAGTACTGGCAATTGAACCGAGGGACATTCTACCACTGAGCTACACTCCCAGACATTTTTATTATTTACTTTGAAACAGGGTCTTGCTAATTTATAGTGTGCTAGCCTAGAGCCCGTGATCCTGGTCTCAGCCTCCATGTACTATGGTTACAGGTATGTGCCACTGTACCCAGCTATATTTTTTTAAACTAAAATATTTACCCTTCAATAACTGGAAGTGCTTAGAGTTTTTTATAATCCAAACCTCTGGTATTAAATGCATTATTATTTCCCTACTCAACTTAAACTCTGAATTCATTTTTTTCTTTTCAAACATGCCTGACTTCCTTCTAAAATTATGTATATATACAAATATATGTATATATATATTCATTTTGTCAATCTATTTTAAACACTACTTAAAGGGTAAGTATGGTATTTTCTACATGTTTGTGAAACTTGCATTTAGTAATTATGAAAAAATTCCTAATGTCAAGATTCTGGGGAATGGAATTGAATAAATTGTTATATATAAATATGTCACACTGAATCCCATTATTATGTAAAATGATAATACATCATTAAAATATAAGTAAATTTTACTATAAAAACGTGTCTTAGGTTCAAGTTTGTTACTACTTGATTGTTGAGGGAAAGTACTCTGTCTGATCCTCTTTGTCATTATTGTTATAAAATAAATTTAACAATAACATCTACTGCATGAGACTGTTATAAGGGCTAAATCACATATATATGTATATATACATATATGTGTAAATTAGTAGTATTTTATAGTAAGTACTAATAAAAGGTTAACTACTGTTCATGTTTATATTGGTCAATATTTTTCAAATAATGGACATCATAATATTTTAAATGGCCAATTCATAAAAATATTTATTTTTTCAAGCATTTGACTAAAGTCTTCACATTTTCATTTATAATATAGCTAAAATCATTTAACACAAGCACTTGAAGAATAGTGCACATAATAAACAGGAATTAAATTATATATCATTTATTTGTGGAAAATGCCAAGAAATATCATGGATTTTTGTGTCATTAATTGGATATAGTATGTAGGTAAATTCAGTTCTTTAACCTACAGCTCTAAATTTCACCCCAAAATGGTTTTAAAGAGTGAGCACTGACAGAGACTTTAGTACAGAATAGACAGTATGCATTTTTACTTGTAATGATGTGTGTTTATATCTGTCTAAAACATCCTTCTATCTTTATGACCTAGAAAACCCTTACTCTTATTTCAAGCCTACCTTAAGTAACTCTTCTCTTAAAATCTTGTCTAACTTTCTGTGATATAATTTATCTTTACCTCCAGTTACACATTATTAATATCCATGCTATAGCACTTATCTTTTTCCTATAATTAATTTACTTATGTATCTGTTTCTGCCTACGGACTGTGAGATTCTCAACAGAAGGCAAAATGCCTTACTCATTTTTGGTTCCAGATACTTCATACAGTTAAAGGAAGTTGAGATTCCAACATCTTCACCAAAAGATGAAGATAAGGGATATAGTATTGTCCTCAGAATAAATCTAATCTAAGACACACAAGATGGGTGTGATCAGCAACTTGTGGACTTTATCTAATAAATCCATGAATAATAATGAATGATAGAGGTACAGAAACCCCTGAAGTTGGTCCAAGAAATAAATAAGATTAATTCATAGTACTTAGTAGCCTGTACTCTGAAATTTGAATCCTAATGCTACCATTTGCTATTTATATTAGTTTGGTTAAGATTTTTAAGTTAAAAAGTCATTAAGATGGAGATTTTAATAATACTTTTTGGAGTTTTCTTTTTGGAAGACTGAGAAAATTCTTCGTGATGTACTGAGCCCAGTGCCACACATACTGATTCTTCACAAACTCTTACTAACCTTTCTGCACATCCAATTTTTTCATCTGAAAATTGGAGATAATAAGGATATATATAACATGACATTATTAATTATGTGATAATTAAATGAGTCAATGAGTAAAATTCTTATAACAGTTTCTGGCAAATTGTCAGTATTCTATAAAGTTTCACTGTTATTATTAATCTTACCATCATTAATAATTAAAAAGAAACAGAGCAAAATTTAGTAAGAAAACAGAATGAAGAATCAGCCTAGAAAAATGAAGATGCAAATAGATAAATTCCATTTAAAAATTCTGTTACACCATTTACCAGTGTTTTTAAAGTACAGGAGGCAACTCATTTGTAGCCAGTAAGATCAGATAGAATGTAATAGAATTAAACATTTCGGAGTTTATATACAGTGTGGCTATAGGGAGTGAGGGAGGGAATATGCATATATATTGAACTTTTCCAAAATATATTTCTTAATGGGGACTACAATAAAAAGTTTGAAATGTACCGTTGAGTCAGGGTGAATTCAACATGTGCTTCCTTATTTTGTGGAATTCTGACAACCAGGCAACTTCACACAGATGATTTACAATTCTTTACTAAATTCTTTAATATTGTCACTAAATAAAATGTTCCTTGAATAAAAATAAATGAATGCCAACATGTTTACTCCAGCTGAATTGATCAAGTATCAAGATGAGAAAAGTGAAGTGATTCAATTACTATTGTGCCTAGTTTTAGAACCCAAACTACATCCCGGGATTCTTGACTTAAAGCAGTGTTCTTTCCCCTATATCTGGGACTTTCAAACTTTTCCCTTCTGTGCACTAATGGAATCTAGAAATATTCAGTTTGTCATAGGGAGGAAAAGGAGAACAAAAACGTTGAACTTGGGGCTTTCTAACATATTGCAGTCAGAGAGGTTTACTTGTAACTCTTTTATATATGAGATTTTATACACCATTTTTAAAACCACTACAAGAAACCTTGTAGCTTCCCTATACTCACATGCCCTAATTGGACAAAAATGAAAACTTTAATCAGTTTAGCACCTGTACCACCTACTGTTCTCATGCTGAGCAATGCACTCATAACCTAAAATCCTCAAACCATCTTCTCATGTGACATTAACCTTTTGTGAATAGAAGAAGCATGAGTACATTATCCTCAATGTGATGCCCTCAAGGAAATTTGAGATAATTTATCTTAAAATCAGCCTCAGATGCACATTAAAAACTCAAATTACTTATTAAAGGTGAAGATTTGCACTGTGAAATAAATATCAAGTGTATTTATTTCCAGTTCAGAATACCCCATTTCTCCTGCTTCTGTTAGACACCTCTGGGCTAATAGAGCTCTTATATTTTTTATATTTATAGCCTCAAAACTTTCTTTCCTTTAAATCTCTCTTCTTATGGCCACCTACTCTTTCCACAACTCACATATTAACTCTTATTCATTTTATATATCCACTAGATTTTCCTCATTTGTGGTATGTCTTTTCTTCAAAGGCAGTGAGTAAAAGGCCCAAATAAGTGTGGGCATCATGATTTTATAGAAATAAGGATAATGTTTCCATTTTGGTTTTCAGCATCTTTTCTTGTGCTTCCCAGCATTTACACTGACCTTTTTGAGCTTACACTGTGAACTTCATTTTTGAAGGACTAACAAAGCCACCACAGTAAAATGTCTTGTTCCCAGTTTTGATAAAGCAAATCAAAATCTTTCAGCTTATTCCTCTGACCAAATGGTGGACTGGTAAGAATTGTGTACTCTGTGAGATGTTTAAAGAAAGAGAAAAATTACTACACTATACTGACTGAGAATTTTTATGTCAAAAAATGAAATGAATATTATATATTTTCAGACTGAAAAGGCACCATCAAACAATGTTAATTAGTTAAAATTCTATCTATCTAGGTATATGATAACGGTAACTACATATATTAACACAGATGAACTATAACCACATATTCAATGGATATAGCTGAATGTTACTGCATTTTCAAATACTCGGTTTTCATAATTCTATTACATCTAGCTTTATATTCTAGTCCACAATTCGTATTGTGCATACCTCAAAGTATACATTTTTATACTCAGTCATATAAAAGAAAATGTTTTTTGAATATATATCTCAATATTTGAATATATTAATGAAATATATACAGATTCTATGATAAATCATAAGGAACATGAAAATATGACTAAAATAAAATAAATTCAAAATTCTAGGTTTTAGCATTAAAAATATATTGCTACAATTACATTAAAATAACAATAATTTTAAGAATGGATCAAAAACAAAACTTAATAGCATATGGATTATAAGAGCCATGTCTTGAAATAAAATAACACAATAATAAATTATATAAATATAAATTTAAAGATTAAGTTTTAAATAGGAAATATATACTATGAAAACATAAATATAAATATAATACAACTACACTGAAGGTATATAGGCATCTATTAGAAATTGGATGATTACTCTATAATAGAGGTAAGGAAAAATATTCCTAGATTCCAGGAGACCTCTTAGGGAGTCAGTCTCCTACCATTTCCTGATAAGGAATGTAACAGCAACTTAATCCAGGCAGAATGGTAGTGTCTCAAACCCTTCAGAAATGACGGTATGGGTCACTCCTTTAGGTAAAGAAGGAAGACCTGCTGAGGGATTTGATAAAAGCAGAAGAAATGTATACAATTATTTTGCTTTTATCTTTATCTGACTTTGGTATCAAAATTATAGTATCATAAAATAAGTTAGGGATAGCTTTTTATTTCTGATTATCTGGCAGAAGTTGTTTAACATGGAGTTACTTTTGAATATTTGATAAAACTCTCCAGTAAAGCCAATGGGGCCTGCTGTGTTCTTTGTAGAAAGGTTTTAAAATATTTATTCTATTACTTTGTTAAGAATCTATTGAAGATTTATATATCATACTAAGTCACTTGATATGACTTGGTAATTATATGGTAATGTACATAACTCTGATAATATACTAATTACATTCTTGTTTTTAGATGTATTGGTATAAAGGTCTAAAAATTTATTTTCTATAGTAATCTCTGAGATACATACAGTTTTTCTCCTATTTATAGTATATATTTCCTATGATTCTATCTTTTCTCATAATTAAACTTACAAAAATGTGACTATTTATTGATATTTTGAATACCTTTTTTGTGCTTTGGGTTTTATTCTCTTCCTTGAATGTTTATTTCCATGACATTTAATTTATATTTATATTTTAATTATTTTCTTTCTTAGTTTGGCATCATTTTGCCACTTTTATTAACTTTTTCACTACATGTTTAACCAATGAATTTAGAGCTTTTTTCTTTTCTAATGTAAACACATTTAGGGAAAAAAAATTATCCCCCATTGTGATAAAAGTATTTAATTTACATTATTATTTTGTCTTTAAAGCATAAATTTCCTGCAAGATTTTTTTTTGTAATTGTGCAAACAGGGTTTTTTTTTTAATTTCATTATGCTATTGATTTTAAGTGTTATTCCATTGTAATTGGAGAAAATGATCCAAATGTTAGAGACTAGTATTCCCTGCAAGATTTTTTTTTTGTAATTGTGCAAACAGGGTTTTTTTAATTTCTTTATGCTATTGATTTTAAGTGTTATTCCATTGTAATTGGAGAAAATGATCCAAATGTTAGAGACTAGTATTCAATGTTGGAAAAATATTGTTTTTAGGCCCACATGAAATATTTTAAAAATTGAGCAGAATGTGTTGGCACGTACATGTAATCCTCAGTATCTGGGAAGCTGAGAAAAAAAAAAGATTGCAGATTGTAGGTCAGCCTGGGCAATTTGGCAAAACTATCTTCAAATAAAAAGGATCAGGGGTGTGACTCAGAGATAGAATGCCTGTGAATTCAATGCTCAGTACAACAACAACAAAATTTGACTAAACTCTCAGCAATTAAGTTAGCTTTAACAACTAATCTGTATATGTCTAATAGCTATGACTTGTTAAATATGTCATTGAAACATTCTATGTATTTTCAAACCTCCCTGGCTATAGGTAAGTGTCTGCCTTATTCAAGCATGGTATGATAAGGAATTTTCTATGTTCAAGCAAGGTCTGATTAATTGGTTGCCTGTGATTGGGTAAAATCTGGATGCTTATGATTGGCTGAAACTTGTTATACTCTTCAGTTAAGTTTCAGTGTGTTCACATTCTGAATTAGTTTTGGTTTATTATACAGTAACTCAAAGTACAGAGACAGCCTCCTGCTTATTTAATTTAGCAGAACATATTTCATTAATAGTTAATAAGCATATTGACTTTATATCTTCATTATATGTCTGAAGTTATTTTTTTTTCTTACTTTCAAAAATACATTTTACATATTATTTTTATCTACAATTTCATTCTCTCATGTTTTAGGTATGATGACAATAGCCATAGTTACCATTATGCTTAATGATAAATACTCACATTCACTGATATATTATTTCTTGCTATTCACCTTTTTCTCTGAGTTTGCATTTATTTTTGCTAAATGGCTCCTTTGGAAAATACTTTTGTGAGTCTCTGAATAGTAAAATTACTTACTTTTTTATAGTATGAGAATTACTTTATCTTGTCTCATTCATGAATGATAGTTTGCTAGGTATAGAATTCTTGGTTAACAGTTATTTTATCATAGAACTTTGAAGGTAAGGTATTATGTCAATATTTTCTGGCATTAATGATCATTGACAAGAAGACTAACATTAGCTCAATAGTAATATCTATAAAGTAATCTTTTTGAGAGATCTATAAATGTACACAATATGCATAATCTAACTAGGAATTCATGTCTTTAATTTAGGAAAACTTCAGTCACTTTCTCTTTAAATATTGACTTTTTGTCATTCTATTTGTTCTCTTTATTACTTGATTCTGCATTTAGAGTCAATTTCTTTTCACTAATGGTGATTTTACCAGTGTTTTCTTTTAATGTGTACCTAAGAGTAGTTAACCTATTACAAGTTAAGACTTTAGCCTGTTAAAATTTAATTTTCATTTTAATAACTGAAGTAAAAATTTTATTCTAATGAAATAAAGTCATTTCTAAAATTTGCAATTTTTACCTTCATTATATCTCTTCAGGTTTGCTTAATGATATATTTTGAACTAATTTTTATGTATGATTTGTGATACATGTCCAACTTATTTTGCCTGTGGATATCCAGTTGATCCCATACTACTAGTTTAGAAGGCTGTTTTTACCCATTTTCGTGGTCTTGGTAACCTTGTAAAGAATCAATTTTCCTTAAATGTAAGAGTTTATCTCTAGATTCTCAGTTCTATGCAGTGGTCTACATATCTATCTAGATGTCAGCACCACCTTGTCTTCATTATTGTAGGTTTTGAAATGGGGAAATGAGAATTTTCCAACTTATGTTTTTGCAAAATTATTTTGAATATTTCAGGCCCCTTGCATTGCCATATTAATTTTAAGGTTAGTTCCACAGTTGCTACACAAAAGCAGTTGAAATTCTGATAGGGACAGCATTGACTAATTTCATTTCTTTTTTTACCTTCTTGAAGATTTTTTAAATAAAATAATTTAAATTTCCTTCCCTGAAAAGTGCTGTATATTTTTCATTTATTTGAATGTAAGTCTCCCCTTTGTTAATATTAATTTGTGGAATTGTGATATGTCCAATCTTAGTAATAGCTTTTAAAAACCTATATGTCAGTGTGTATGTGTGTATATCCTTTTTCTTTTTTAAGCCCAACCAATCCTTCATGTTAATAGTTTTACAGTTATGATTATATTCCCACTATTGTTACTGTTTTAAAATGTGGGTTTCTGTTCATAGCTAAGTGTTCTCGTCTTCTAGATATATCCCAGCTGGACCCATTCCGTAAGTTTGTATGATTCTGTTACTGCCCATTGTTGTGACCAATAATGCATTAATTGGTTGAGGCATTGGGTAAAGAGTTAAAGTTTTCTTAATCTTATTTTCTGGGTCAGGAAACCCTGCTTAAACTCTCTGGTATATATATGAGGGTGCGGAATTCTGTTTTTGAGGTAAGATCTTTGTTATTCATGTCATTGCCCTTTAAAAATAAAAATCAGAGTCATCCCGTCCTGGACCTATTCCTGGAGATTTAGTTAGCCCAATGCTCTAGTCCCCATTTACTATTGATTTCATTACTTCATTTCTGGTCTCATAGTTGCATATTTTTTATCATGAATGCCTTTTTAATTATTTAATAATATTTTGTCACTTATATTGTCGGAGTGTGAGCTTCCATGTAATTTCAAGGTCATTCTGACATATAAGCAAATAAAAACAGCTATTTATGGAAGGTAGTACTTTTACAGAATTATACATGCAAACTCTCACACTCACATGTAGCATATGTAAGCCAATTCTAGTTTACCCTTTAAAATCTCCAATGCATCTTTCAAACTGTCTCCCATAGAATCTTGTAAAACTTAGTCATCTGATAAATATTATAAAAATTGAGTTTTGAACCATTGTCATAAGCCCTAATGAAGGATACCAAAAATCTTTTTCTAGTCACTTTGGAATATCACATCGAACATTCCTCTTGAGCACTTACTCTTTAAATAGGTACTATATATTTGATCTAGACTGGTGAACAAATGACAGTGAAATCTTTACTTTTGAAACTGCCTTGTCTAAAAATATAGTTTCCTATGATTTCACTCTTCATGATATAACAGTTCCACAGTGCTCTAGTATCCACAGTATGCTTTGATATAACATTTTCAGCAAACAATTGGATAGAAGCTTCTTAAGTTGCCTAGAAGTAGCTGGAACTTTAATTTATATACTTAGTGTTCTGTGATAGTAAGGGTACCTGAAGTAAGTTTGGCCTATTAGCTGAGAGGAACACTACATACTTTGTCTTCTTTTCTGTTGCTATGCATATACCTGTGCTCTGACATGATGTATCTTTAAATTTAGGACTTATTTCAGCCAGGCTTGGTGGCACACACTTGTAATGTCAGTACTTGGGAGGCAGAGAACAGAGGATCCAGGTTTGTGGCCAGTGTCAGCTACTTAGTGAGGCACTCTGGAACTTAGTGAGACCCTGTTTCAAACTAAAGAATAAAAAAATAGGGCTGGGGGTGTAGCTTAGAGGTAGAATGCCCCTGCGTTCAATCTCCAGTACTGCAATAAAACAAAACACAAAAACCTTAGGACTTATTTTTCTGATAGCATTCATTTTTAACAAGCATAACTTTTCTGTAAATATGAAATTAGTTCCTTATAATCATATTTTATGATTTAAAACATTATTTAATATTATTAGGCCTAAGCCCTCACTTCCTGTAGTTACTGCTTATTGCTACATTGACATGTTGTCATTTTGTAACCATTGGCTGCTTCCACAGTAGCTACAAAATTAACAGCTCTGGGAGAAATAAAATAGACTGTTGACTCCTATTACTATTTAATTACTTCAGTTCCAAAAGCCCTAGAAAAAAACAAACACTTGATGTGATCAGATATTTATCCAATTACAGTGGAATTACCATATCTTCTTTATAATTCACTGATAACATATGTTACCTAAAATGTTTTGATAAGAAAGCGAGCTGCTTTATAAGGCTCACTTTTGCATTAGTATATGAAATTCAGAGGTCATTTTATTATCCCTGAAAAGACTCATAGCCAAATGGGCTAAAATCAATTATAAGATAAAGTTATAGTACTTTATATTGACCTTCTGTTAATTCATTTACTGTTTTTGCATCTATTATAACTAGTGGGGTGTTAGTTGAAACACATCAATAATTATATAATCATATAAAATGGATTATTAATTATAATTCCAAGGTCACTCAGTAAATGGTAGCTGTGGTCTGAGAAGGGCAGAATGTGGTAAAGACAGGCCAAGAGTGATGCTTGAAGAGACAAAGCCAGGAGACTATGCCAGACAGCATTCATGGGGACGTCTGCATTTGAGTTGGCAGGAACATCATTCATGGCAGTGATTCAGTAGAAAGTGTTGCAAAAGAGATCAGTCTATGGTTTAAACCTGAAGAATTGGTTGACTAGAAGTCATGTGCTCATGACCGGGCTCTCCTTCTGTCAGAAATAATAAATTTCTATGGCATCGTAAGAAAAGACACGTATTTGAAAGCAGCTTGGCAAGGTGGATTTTAATTTTTCAAAAAGGGATCCCAGCATCAGTAAGTCAGGCACTGAGAAACAGCATGGCAGAAAACTGCTGGGCATTTTATTTCCAGCATGGGGCTTCTGTGCTGTGCTGCTATTGGTGGGAACATAGCCTCACAATCTTTATACTATTGACTAAAGGGGATGCTGGGGGAGGGGTTGGCACTCACAATTCCCAGGAGATGTTACCTTTACACAAATTCAAGCACACTTAAGGTTACACAATGGCAGTTTTACATAATGGAGCCTAAATCAAGCTATTCCTTTGATAGAAAGAGATCTAATTTTATTCTCACATTCAGCATTGCCTGATGAGTCGATGATATTTTATTTCTTCCTTTCCATTTGGGTCATTTATTTTCTGGAATCAAGATTTAGTTCATTTATCATTTTAATTTACACAACATCTTTCCTTTCATTTGAATTATATGTTTTCTAATAAATAAACACCTGTCTCACTTACTAGTCATCTGTGATTCTAGGTCTGTGTGTTGTCAGTTGAGTACATGGACTCTAAAATTCTTTTATGTTTATTTTTATCTTCTATAACTTTATTGCTGCATTGTAGTCTTACATCAGAGTGAGATTCAAAGTGATACATTTTTTTTTGTGGTACTGGGGATGGAACTCAGAGGCATTCTACCTCCGAGCTATACCCCCAGCCCTATTTTTTTATTCTTTATTTTGAAACCGAGTCTCACTAAGTTGCAGAGTGCCTCACTAGGTAGCTGAGGCTGGCTGCGAACCCGGATCCTCCGGTCTCAGCCTCCCAAATGCTGGGATTACAAGCGTGCGCCACCACGCCCGGCGTCAAAGTGATACATTTATACATGCACACATCACTTGGTGTGTTTCCCTCTGGATCCCACCCCCCTTCCTCCTTGTACATGTTAATGAGTTTAATAGTGATATGAATACAGTATTATTTGATATGTGTTCTGGCCAATATTCTCATAGTCATAATCTAAAGACCTGACTATGTAACTTAAGGGAAGATTTATTGGCTCACAGTTTTCTTTGGAGATAATGGGGTTCACTCCATGTAAGGCCAGGGACTGTGGATCTCAGGGCATGGCAGTGGGAGGAGAGAGGGAGAGCACAAGTCTTTGCCCTCACATCATTGAGGCCAGAAGAGAGAGAGAGAGAGAGAGAGAGAGAGAGAGAGAGAGAGAGAGAGAGAGAGAGAGAGAAGAAAACATAATCACCAAGGTCAAACCCCCAAGATCCAGTTTATCCAACCACACCCTACCAGCTCAGGCTATCACTCAGATAAATCCATTACCATGGATATATCTACTGCTGGAATATATCTACTTCATGATTCAAATATGTCAATTCCAAACACCAATTTATGAGATCTTTAAGGAGCCATTGTATATCTAACTAGAACAATCTGTTTCCTTCCTCAAGCCTCATTTTTTCCTCCCCTTCTCCTCACTTCATCCCCTTCCACGATTCTACTGGTCTCTCTCCCCTTTTTCTGAAGTCCTCTTTCTTTCTGTCTTCCACATATGAAAGAAAACATATGACCCTTGGCTTTTTGAGACCGACTGATCTTCCTTAGCATAATATTCTCAAGTTTGATCCATTTACCTGCCAAACATAATTTTGTATAGCAGTATAGTTTACCATAGCCAAATTATACAACCAACCTAGGTGTCTATCAACCAATGAATGGATAAAATATGTGGATATAAGCCAGGCATAGTGATGTACTTGGGAGGCTGAGATAGGAAGATCACGGGTTTGAGGTGAGCCTCAGCAACTTAGAAAGCAAGACTCTCAGCAACTAAGCTGCTGGTAGCTGCCAGCAAAGTTGAACAGTCCTGAAGCGAAGAGTGAGGATTAAAGACAAAGTCGATACAAAGTCCATTACTGGGAGGGCTGACAGTCAGTACCATAGCACCAAGTTTATTTAGCTGGACCCTTTTATATCATTACACAAGGAATCAGATACAAGAAAAATAACATGGGGTCGTTAGTTACACCATGGCAACACAACATACAAAACATTACATGAGATCTTGTTGCCCCTACAAGACCTATTGTCTTAATGTACTGTCTGTACCAATGTCCCTTAACCATGTATAAGTACAAGCATCATGTTTCCTAGGTCTATAATGTTAGTACACAACACATGGCTGGTTTTAGCAAAACATGGGTAATTAATCAGTAGAGCCACATAGACTCCAACACTAAGCAAAATCCTGTTCCAAATTTAAATAGGTATACAAGTCTAGTTCAGAGGTAGAATGCTCCTGGGTTCAATGCTCAAAGGCAAAAAATAAAAATTGGATAAATAAAATAAAATAAAAATTATATATAAAAATAAAATAAAAATTATGTATATTATGATTTTGTTCTTGATTCTATTTATGTGATTAGTTACATTACCTTTATTGACTTGTACATGCTAAACTAGTCTTGCATCCTTTGAATGAAACTAGCTTGGTCATCATGCACAATAGCACAATATTCTTTTTGTTTTGCGGTACTGGGGATTGAACCCAGGGGTAGCATTCTACCTCTGAGCTATGCCCCCAGTCCTATTTTGTAATTTTTATTTTGAAGCAGGGTTTCACTAAGTCACAGAGAGCCTCACTAAGTAGCTGATGCTGGCTTTGAACCCGGATCCTCCAGTCTCAGCCTCCCAAGTACTAGAATGACAAGTGCACACCACCACACCCAGCTCCACAATATCTTGATGTGATTTTGAATGTGATTTGCTTGTTATTTATCAAGAATTTTTGCATCTATGTTCATCAAGGATATTAGTCTCTAATTTTGTTGCTTTGATGTGTCTTTATTCAGTTTTGGCATTGAGGGGATATTGGTTTCCATATTGGTAATATTCCAGCTCTTTCCATTTCATGGAATAATGACCTTCTTTAAAGGTCTTGTAGAATCCAGCTGGCAATCTATCTCATTCTGGGCTTTTCTCTGTTAGATTTTTTATTGCTGCTTCAATTTCTTTGTTATCAGTCTGTTTAGATTTTCTGTACTCAATTCAGTTAGGTTGGTTTTATGAGTCTAAACATGTGTCTTCTTTTTATAGGTTTTCCAGTTTATTGGAGTATAAGTTTTTTTTTAAATTTTCTAATGATCCTCTGGATTTTCATAGTGTCTGTGGTAATATTTCCTTTTTTAATCTGTTATTTTAGTAATTTGAGTTAGTGGCTAAGAGTTTACCACTCATATTATGAAAGCATATGACTGTTCTTAGTCTACTAAATGCTTTTTAAAAATGTGCCCTTAAATATGACCAAATACTTTTTGATTATCTGATGATCTTATAGTAATTTTTCTCATTTGATATCTTTCTGTAGTTTTAAAAATGGTACTTGGAACACTGGAGTCCCCTTCACAGATTTCAAAATGATTGTCTTCAGTTCAGATCAGAAAGATCAGAAGTGAGGCTTTCTCTTTTTTTTATCCTTTACATTCATACATTGTCCCCCCCTTTTTTTTTTACAATATTTAGTACTATTGCCTAGATCTTCATGAGTCATTGAATTATCCATATTCAAGTAAAAAACCAAATTTTTTATTGGTGAATTGTAATCATACATCATGATGAAATTTAGATTGATAGAGACATATATGCACATAGCACTTGGTAAGCCTACCCTGGGCTTCCACCCCACTCCCTCACCCTCCCCATGCATGACATTGAGATTGACATTGATAAATTTGTGTATGTATATCATGTCCATTGTAATGTTCCCTTCGTCAAGTTTCCATCACCCCACCTGCCTTCCTCCCTTAGCCCCCCTCCATTATTCCAGTAGGGTTTCTCCTCCTTCCTCTAGAGTCCCTCCTGTATCCCAGTTTCTCCCTAGCTTTCATATTTGAGGGAAAGCATCTGACCTTTCATTTTTTGTGACTAAATAATCTCTCTTAGCATAATATTATCCAGTTCCATTCATTTCCATGCAAGTGACATAATTTTTGTTCTTTATGGCTAAGTAGAATTTAATTATGTATATATTCTATAAATTTGTAATTCATTCACCTGTTTATGGACACCTTGACTGGTTCCATAGTTTGACAATTATGAATTGTACTGCTCTAAACATAGATATGCATGCATTACTATGCTAGTCTGGTTTCACTTCCTTTGGATAGATATCCAGTAATGGTATAGCTGGGTCATATGGTTGGTTCACTCCCATTATTCTGAGGACCCTCCACTTTATTCTCCAAAGTGTTTGCACTAATTTGCAATCCCTCCAACAATGTATCAGAACTCCTACTTTCCCAAATCCTCCCCAGCATTTATTATTATTTGTGTTTTTAGTGACTGCCATTCCAATTGGGGTTAGGTGAAATCACAGTGTAGTTTTGATATGCTTATCTCTGATTACTAATGATGTTGAACATTTTTCATATATTTATTGACATTTGTATTTCTTCATTTGTGAACTGTCCATTTAGTTTACATGCTCGTTTTTATTAGTTTTTTTTGGGGGGGGGTAAGAAAAATTTGTTCACCATCATAAAGAAATACTTCTTCATCTTTACTACCTGATTCACTCACTAAAAATTTTCATCAGAACTCCACCTTCTCTTTCCTTCTCCCAGGCTAGAATTATCTAGTCTAATGGAGCAAATGGACTAGTTCTGGAAACATGAAGCAAAAATTCTTCATTTGACATTTAGGTTACCTATTCACTTTTAATCATTGTTTCTGCTTCAGTGTAGTCCAGGTGAGGGAAAAATCATCCATCTAAAATTGTTGATGGAGAAAAGGGCCAGAAAAATATATAGAAAACAAGCAGATTCATTATTTGAGATTCAAATATCACAGAATTAATAACATCATGAATTCTTTTTTATACATGGCAATTGGACATATGCATCTATATTTGCATCCTTTTAAGACATAGGCAAAGAAATAAAACATAAATACAAAAAAATAAGTATTCAAGGAGAGGATGGAAGATATTAACTGTAAACAGCTTACCATAAAGCAAATGGAATAACTGACTTTGATAATTAAAGAAAGCTGGCGAAAGCCAACAAAAAGGAAGCCATTGCCACCACACAGTTCATAAAAGACTCATAAATAGGCTTGTGTTTATTGGAAGCAGAAGTGCAAGGAAACATTGAAGGCAAGATTATAAGGCAAAACTGAAAATATTTTTTCTTTTTTTTATTGCTGCATTATAATCATACATCATAATGAAAATCAGAGTGATAGAGGCATACATGTACACAGCACTCAGTAAGCCCTGTCTCAGCCCCCTGCCCCTCCCTGCACTCCTCCCCATGAACATTATGATTGGCATTGTTCAATTTGTGTATGCATATCATGTCCTTTGAGGTAACTACCATCTTTGAGTTTCCCTCCCCTCTCCTGCCTCCTAGTAGTCTTTCTCCATTCAACTCCACAAGAGCTAATATTATATTTTGAGTAGAAAAATGAAAAACTAAAATCTGGAAAAACTGACTAATAAACAGTAAAAGGTCTACCATTAAAAGTATCTGAACAAGCTATGTTTCTTTTTAAACACCTTACAATCTAGCCAACTAGCTAACAAAATCAACCCTTCCCCTAAACTTCAAAGGACTCTCTTTTTTCCCCTCTTAATACTGATACCATTCATTTTAGTATTTTCCGTTTTTTTATTGAATTCATTTGAATAAATTATTTTTATTTTCCTTTCCATTTCTTTAATTATCCATTAGTCATTTTGAAAAGTGTTAACCAAGTTTCATGTATTTTATATATTCCAGTATGTATCTTGTTGTTTTATTATTTTATTCTATTGTGATCTGAGAAAATACAAGCTATGATTTCAATTTTAAAAAATTGAGACTTAAATATGGCCTAACATGATCTAGCATGGAGAATATTCCATATGCTGCTGAGAAGAATGTTTATTCTGTTGCTCTTTGAAAATATCAAAATCAGTGGAATACAGAAACAGTAATTTTGAAAAGTGTTGACCAATTTTCATGAATTTTTTCAAGGTGAAATGAGTTTCTCAGAGGTAGCATAGACCTGTGTCTTATTTTTAACCATTTGCATAGTTATGTATTTATTTATTCATGTTGGGGATTTAACCCTGGGGCATTCTACTTCTAAGCTACACCCAAGCCCTTTTTATTTTTTTGTTTTGAAACAGAATCTCTCTAGGTTGCTGAGACTCTCACAAAGTTGCTGAGGCTGGTCTTGAACCTGTGATCCTCCTGTCTCAGCCTCCCAAATACTTGGATTATAGGCATGTGCCACCATGTCCAACTTATTCTATCACATTTTATTAATGAATCTAATTTCTTTAAAGCCAATATTATTATCAATAGGTATGAACTTACTATTTTCATTATGTTAATTGTTTCTAATTATTTGGTATATATTCTTTGTCTTTTCTGATGTCATTATTTTTGTCATGATAATGTTTGATTCTCTTCTCTATTTTAATGAGTTTTGTACATTCATATATTTTCCTGAGGTTTGTCATGTTTCTTTTGTTTCTAGTGTAGAATAATCTTAACCAGTTCTTGTAGGGTTGGTCTGGTTGGTTGTGAATTACCTGAGTCTCTACTTGTCTGGAAAAGACTTTATTTCTGCTTCAGTTTTTTTTTTTTGAAAGAGAATTTTTCTAGATGTAATATTCTTGGTTGATAGTTTTTTTTTAAGGAATCTTCATATACCATATAATTTTCTTCTGTAAGATTTCTTCTGAGAAATCCATTGTTAGTCTAATAGAGATTTTATATATGTAATTTGGTGATTATTTTCTTACCATTTTTAGAATTCTATTTTTGTTCTATACTTTTTTATATTTGACAATAATATGCCTTGAAGAAGAGAGTTTTTTTGTTTGTTTTGTTTTGTTTTGTTTTTTTGGTTTTTTTGGGGTTTTTTTTGCTTTGCTTCTGGTTGGTTCTAATTGGGGTTTTGAGTTCTTGGATCAACATGTCCATATCTCTTTGAAGACTTTGGAAGTTTTCAGCTATTACTTTACTAAATAGATTTTTAATGTCTTTACCCTTTCCTCCTTCTGAAATTCCCATTGCATAAACTTTGGTTCACTTAATAATTTTCCATATGTCCCAGATATTTTCTTCCTCTCTTTTCAACTGCTTTTCTTTTCTCTTTCTTTTTTTCTTTGTCTGACATGGATATTACAAAGGTTTATGCTTGCCTATGCTCATATTCAAAAATTCTTTCTTCTGCTTAGTCGGGTCTTTTGTAGAAGATCTCAGTTGTATTCTATTTTATTAGTTGAACTTTACAAATCCAAGATTTTGGATTCATTATGCAATGATTTCTAGTTCTTTGTTGAATTTTTCATTCATATCATGAATTTTTCTCATTTCATTGTTCTCTCTCTCTCTCTCTCTCTCTCTCTCTATATATATATATATATATATATATATATATATATATATATATAATAGTATCTCAGCATTTTATTAGCAAAATTACTTTCATTTCTTTTTCAAATATTTTACAGAGTTTGAAGGTATCATGTTTCCTTGATTTTTATGTTTCTCATGTCTCTACAATGATGTCTGTTAAACTATTATAACAGTGGCTTCTTTCTACTTTATGGGGAGGCTTTTATAGATAAATACTTTGTTTAGATGGAATGTGTGGTATCAGTTGAATAGTAGCTTTAGCACTGATTATATATGAGGTCAAAAGTTTAGCCTCAGCTGGGTGTAGTGGCACATGCTTGTAATCCCAGTACTTGGGAGGCTGAGATTGGAGGATCTGGGTTCTAGGCCAGCCTCAGCTACTTAGTGAGGCCCTCTGTAACTTAGTGAGACCTTGTTTCAAAATAATGAATAAAACATAGGACTGGAGATGTAGCTTGGAGGTAGAATGCCTCTGGGTTCAATCCCCAGTACTGCAAAAAAAAATTAGCCTTCTTGTGACGTTTTTCCATCTGTAATCAATGTCAACAGTGTCTATGAGTGCCTCAATAATTTATATCCGGATATTGATAAAGATAGATATGTAACTTTACAGTAGATGGAAGTTTTCAACACTGTGTGTCCTCAGTCCCCATGTAATCAAATGCTAATGGCGCTGGAGCTTGTAACTATAGCAGTAGTGCTCCTGGTGCTATAATATACAGAGGGAACTTGTGGGGTCAAAGTCCTACAAGTCAAGTGAATGTGACACTGGGGGCTATGATCTCAGAACTCACAGACTCAGAACAATATGATGTCAAGGGGAAGGTATAAGATGTAAAGGGAACTGTTCCCAAGTTATGAAAAACACACATTAATGGCATCATGGTTTGTGGTACTGGTAACCATAGTATACGAGCTGCAGGACACAAATTGGACCTGTGTCTTGTGTCATAGCATGAGAATGGGTCATATTGTGATTTGTTGCACTGTAATCTGTGCTCTTGGAGCTGAGAAACAAAGATAGGACCTTCTCCATTTCCCTAGAGAAATGGAGTTGATGCTGGGACTTTTGAAACCAGTAGCTGTAATCCTAATCTATAGATTGTGGAGTTTATTTTCTGTAGGTCAATGGAGTGAATGCAGATACACTGGTACTGTACAACTGGAGACTGGAGCTGAACAACACAAATGAGGTCTTCTCTAGATCCCACAGGTCAAGTGGGATGACTCCAGGGCTTGTGGCTCTGGTAGTCACAGGTCCTAGAACTGCAAGATGCTGAGGTATCTATCTTTCACCCTTTGAGGTGCCTATGGAGGCATTAGGGGAACAACTACTGGCTCTAAGGCTGGATGGAATCTATCAGTGGCTTTTGTAAGAGCCTAGGTTCTGGGGGTTATGGGAAAAGACCCCGGGTGAGTTCCTTGTTTGGAACAAAGCATTAACTCAGACTCAAGCCTATATTTAAAGCCCGTGAGGTCTGTGAAATTCTCCTATAGAAATTAAAGATCGTGGAATAGAGGAAGCCAGCACTTTTCAGTTGTTTTGAGGCTTGGACCTCAACCAGCAGGAAAACTGCTTTTTGACAAGAGAAGAAAAGAAGTCAGAACTCAACAGAAGAAAGACAGCTAAAGTGTGGTAGAATCAGATGAAGCACAGAAAGTAAAGGACTGAAAAGAGCTCTGTGCATCTCATCTGGTAAGCAGAGAGCAGAGGCAGCACCATCTCACCACGCCTGCACCAGGGCTGGTAACTTCTGGGACTCAATGCCCCTCAGAGAACAGCTCCAGCAAAGAAGAAGCAGAATATTGTCTAGCCAATGATTACAGAAAACCATCATAAAAGCAATCACATACTTCTCTCCATGCTTGAATACCTCAAGACAGTGACTCCCCAGACCACTCAGCCAAACTGCCCAGTGAACTCCTGTGGCTGCAGCTGAACTCAGGCCAAAAAAAAGATAGGACTTTCCTTCAGAGCAGCCAATGGCTACAAATTATCTTCTTGTGACTACTGTGAATCGACCAACATATCAACCAAACTACACAGTAAACTCCTATGGCTGCAGCTAACTCATCCCTTCCTGCAGGGACAAGAGCAGCAATAATCAAGACTGTGAGTTTACAAACAATTCCTGCAGAAGCCTGTGTGACTACGGGGACTTTCATGGCAAGAAAACTGCCTTCAGGGTCTGTGAGTTTAGAAATCATCCCTGTAGAGGTCAGGGCAGGGGCTGCAGTCAGACATGACAGAAACATGAATTAGCAGGCAGTCTCTAGGGACACTAGGGCAGGACCTAGGTTCATGAATTTCCTACATGCCTGCAGGGTCTCCAGCAATCACCCCAGAACCACCAGCAGTGGTGTCTGTGGGGTGAAATAACTCAGCCAACCATGCTTCAGGTTCATTCAAAATCGAAAGAGAAATAAAAAACCTTCCAAGACAAGCAGAAACTAAAAGAATTCATGGCTACCAAGCCAGCACTAGGGAAATACTTAAAGAAGTAAAACACAAAGAGGAAAAAAAGAACCAAATACCAGAACCAGAGGAGTGAATTCCACAAAATGGGCAACTAAGTGAAGGCAGAAATAACACTATATCAAGCAGAAAATATAACTAAGAAAAGGAAACAAAAATGATCTGTCAATAAAAACATTGAATGTCAAAGGTCTAATCTCCCCAATTAAAAGCATGGACTAGTTGTGTGGATTAATGAACATAATCCAAATATGTGCTGTTTGCAAGAAACTCACCTTACAGCAAAGATATCCGTAGATTTATGGTGAAAATATGGAAAAGATACACCATGCAAATGGAGGCCAAAAACAAGCAGAGTTAGCAAGACTCATATACATCAAAGTGGACTTCAAGCTAAAATGTGTAAGAAGGGACAAAGTAGGTCACTTGTTACTAATAAAAGGAACAATTCAGCAAGAAAATATGATAATAGTAAACATTTATGCCTCAAATGTGGGTGCATCCATTTTTATAAAACAAACTCTTTAGGACATTAGGTCTCAAATAGATCCCAATATGATAATATTGGAAGACTTTAACACATGACTCATGCCACTAGATTGATCTTTCAGGCAGATGCCTAAAGATTCTTTAAACCCAAAGAAAACTATAAACAAAATGGACTAATAGACTTATATAGAATATTCCAACCAACAACAGGTGAATAGATATTTTTCTTAGCTGCTCATGGAACCTTCTCCAAAATAGATCACATTCTGGACCACAAAATATGTCAGCAAATCAAAAAATGTAACGTAACTTCTTGCAGCTTTTCAGATCATAGTGGAATGAAAGTAGAAATCAACAACACAGAGACCAACATAAATTACATAAATATTGCAGACTGAATGATATACTTTTTAATGAGGATGTGCTCATAGAAGAAATAAAGAGAGGAATCTTTAAAAATTCTTAAAATTGAATAAAAATTGAGACACAATATACCAAAACTGAGGAAACTTACATCACTGAGTCTCCATATAAGAAAAACAAAATATCACCAGATAAAAAATCTAATGACATACCTCAAGGCCCTCAATAGCAGGAAAAGACTAATTCCAAAGCTAGTAGAAGTCAGGATATAATTAAATCAGGATAGAAATGAATTAAATAGAGAACAACAACAAAATACAAAAGACCAACAAAGCAAAAAGCTGGTTCTTTGAAAAAAAATTATCAAGATTTATAAAACCTTAGCCAACATAACCTGAAGAAAGAATCAACTCAAAATATTAAAATCAGAAATGAAGAAGGAGGCATTGCCACAGGTGGGGAAATCCAGAGGATCATAAGAAATTATTTCAAAAATTTGTACTCCAATATACTGGAAAACATAGAAGAAATTGACAGATTTCTAGACACATATAACCTACTAAATTGAAACAAGAGGATATAGAAAACATAACCGACCAATAACAAGCAAAGAGATAGAAACAGCAATAAAAATCCTTCTATCAAAGAAAAGCTCAGGTCCAGCTGATTCCCAGATGAATGCTAAAATACCTTTACAGAAGAATTAAATTAAATACTACCCAAGTTACTCCATGAAATCAAAAGAGATAGAATCCTTCTAAACTCCTTCAATGAGGCCAGTATCACCCTAACACCCAAACCAAATAAAGATTCCTCAGGAAAGTTATAGAACAATATCCTTGATGAGCATAGATGCAAAATTTCTAAACAAAATTTTGATATGCATCCAAAACCATATCAAGCTAATTTTATATGATGAACAAGTTGGTTTTATTCCAGGGATGCAAGATTGGTTCAACATATGCAAATCAGTACATGTCAGTCACAACATAAATATATAAGTAAGGGCAAAAATCACCTGATCATCCAAATAGATTCTGAAAAAGCATTTGACAAAAGCCAACACCCATTCATGTTAAAAAAAAAACACTGCAGAAAATTGGAATAAAAGAAACTTACCTCAACATCATAAAGGCAATATATAATAAAGCCAACATTATATTGAAAGGGAGAAAAACTGCAAGAATTCTATTTAAAATCAGGAACAAGACAGGGATGCTCACAACCACCACTCCTTTTTAATATAGTACTGGACACTCTTGCCAGTGTGATAAGGCATGAGAAGAATATCAAAGGAATTCAAATAGAAAAATAAGAACTGAAATTATCTCTATTTGCAGATGACATGATCCTTAATTTATAAGACCCCAAATAACTTAAACCAAAAGATGTTTAAAGCTAATTAATGAATTCAGCAAAGTAGTAGGATACAAAATCAGTCTATAAAAATCAGTAGCTTTTCTATATTCCAATCATGAATCCACTGAAAAAGGAATCTAGAATCAATACCATTTACAATAACCTCAATGACAATAAAATAAAAAGGAATAAATCTGGGTAAAAGACCTCTACAATGAAAATTATAAAATGAATATCTTGGAAGGTGGAAATATCTCCCATGCTCTTGGATAGGCAAATAAGTGTTGGGAGCGGTGAAGCTGCTGCGCCTAAAAGATGGCGACTGCAGTAAAGTACCTCAGTGCAGTAAAGTACCTCAGTGCAGTAAACAACTCCTAATAAGGCGTTGTGGTAAAACAGCAATGTCAGCTTATGTGCAGGCTAGCTTTCCTGACCAATTGGAGCTCAGATACGAGTCAAGTCCTGATTGGCCAGAAGC